>JANRGW010014338.1:0-13668 GCA_024733675.1 Psilopsiagon aymara | reverse complement strand
CATCCTCGTGGCCCTCCTCTGGACTTGTTCCAACAGTTCCATGTCCTTTTTATGTTGAGGACACCAGAACTCCAAGTGAGGTCTCAGGAGAACAGAGCAGAGGGGCAGGATCACCTCCTTAGACCTGCTGGTCATGCTCTTTTTGATGCAGCCCAGGATACTGCTGACTTTCTGGGCTGTGAGTGCACACTGCTGGCTCATGTCAAATTTCTCATCTACCAACATTCCAGATCTCAATGAATAGATCTACAGCAACTTGTACATACTCCTCCTATAGCCAACTGCATGACAGTGAGTTTGTGGTATAGAAGCATGGGTTATGTATAGTATGCACAGCTGGTGAAATGTGCTACAACTGGTGATGTGTTCCTGTAAGGCAGCTGCAGCTGGATTGATGAGCTTTGAGGGAGAACCTGTGTCCACACTGTTAGACCAGAAACCTAGTGCAGATGTGCCCAAATGGTGGGAGTCAGCTGGGTACAGTCAGGACAGAGCACTGTAGCCAGCCCCCATGGGCAACTCGAAATTGAAACTGGACAAGAACAAATACATCTGTACTAATAAAATTATATTTCCAAGAACTGAGTTCTCTGTGTTCTGTACTGGCCGTGTTGTCTGGAGAAGATTAGCGGGCTAGTGCTGTTTTGCACAGTTTCCTTTGTCCCACCGCCCCCAACTTCACACTTGTGAACTTGACTTTGATAAGTTTGTAGGAACAGAATAGTGTCTTGTTGGAATCTTTGAATTTGTGTGATGAGAAAGACACTTCAGAGAGGACTCTTAATTCTGACATGAATATGGAGACGCACCCTATTTTTGGCGGTGTCTTCTTAATACTAGAATGAGACCCCCTTATTTTTGCTTCCTAGGAGCCATTATGTAGTTTTAAGACATTCCTATTTCCTTACTGGCTTACAGGACTGAGTAATGTACTCAGATAATATGCCTCCAGTTACTGTGGCATTCATCTACGTGTGTGCATGGCCAGTGTGCTTTATTTCTGAATTGTCAGGATATACACATCACCAGTGCCTGCTTCATTGGGCACAGAGGGGAGGAACTTGATCAGAATTCAGATTTGTTTTGCCGATGTGCTTTAGCTTTGGGTGAAAATAACTTTGCTGTAGCTGCATGTCAGCTGAGAAGTCATCCTTTGAAATCTAGCCTTATTGTCCTCAGATAGCATTGTTACTCCAGTATTTGATACTGGGTGACCCAGTCTCTAGAAAATATGTACCAGGATGTGCTTTGCTCTGCAGTTTGGGTGATAAACAACAGACTGTCAGTATCTGGTAGAGTCTTGTGCTGAGGGAATGAGTGACACAGGCGTTCCATGGCTTTTTCTGCTTTCAGTAGTTTTGTTTTTGAAAGGGTATGTGCTTTGTCATTTAAACCAGGAGAGGAATCCTGGGAACAGGAGTAATACACTGAACTTTATTCACCTTACAAAATGGGTGCTGTTTGTGCTGTGGGGAGCTGTTCCTAGAAGTTGTTATAAAACTGCTAGGGAATCCTAGAAACAGCTGGGAAAATCCTGGCACTTAGAAATTACTGGCTCTGGGAGCAGGAGAGAAAATTCTGGAAACTGAGAATTCCAGAAATTCTAAACCTTATCAGAAGTTCAGTGAAACTGAGCAGTTGCTAGAGACTTAAAAGGGCACTAGAAACTGAAAGTTCTAGGAGTTACCAGAAGTCTCTAGAAAATGCTAGAAATTCTGTGGGAATCCAGTAAGTTCAGTGGCTCTGCTAGTAATATCTACGGTTGATGGGCATTTGCTAAGAATACGGAAGCTGTTAACTGTAACTTTTTGGGTAAAATGGCAAACAGTTGTACATGGGTAAAACCTGCTCATCTTCCTGAAGCTGCCAAGTGTACGGTTTTAACATCCTATATGTGCTTAACACACAAACTTGTTTTGTTTTCTGCAGTCCTATTTTGTTACGGATTATGATCCAACGATTGAAGACTCCTACACCAAGCAATGTGTGATAGATGAGAGAGCTGCGCGCTTGGACAGTAAGTAACCTCGCTGAAGCACGGTACTGACAAGCCTGTAGTTGTTGCTGCCTGTGTTTACATCTGTAGGCATAAAATGTAATGCAGGTAAACAACTGTGCAGCATGTGGGGTGTATGTAAGTGTATGGCTGATAAAAGCTTCCTACCTTTGTTTTATTAATAAGATACCCTGGATCTGAAATGCTTATGCCCTAAGTATGTGTATCTGTCTTTAAAGCAAATTGGCCATTTTTTTTAAGAACTATTCCCAAATCCATAGTGCCTACAAAATTAAGAGAATTTATGTGACTCCTGGCAGTTACCTGGGTGACGTGGTGGAGTGAAAAGCACATCACTTGCCTGTTGTCTGCAGTCTCTTCCAAGTGCAATATAAATGCTTTGCTTTGAAAGTTTCAGTTCTCCCTTGACAATGATTTCTGTAAGGACAAATCAGCACCTCACCCAAGTCTGTATAAGCATTTTCCAGCTGTTTCAGCTGGTTGTGAATTAGCCAAAGTCCATGGAACTTTATTTTTCAATTTGTTTGGTAGGTCTTGAATTGTTTAGTTGGTCTAAAAACTGTTGGGAATCTTGGCAAAAATCTAATAGAATCTGTGAAAGGTGATTTCTGCTTAGTTATGATGGACAGGAGAGGCTATAATCCTATTAGAAAGGATTTTGTTTCTTAGTCTATACTCTAAGAACATGAGCTATTGTAATCAGTGTTTTGCTTATGTTCAGTTCTGGATACAGCAGGACAAGAAGAATTTGGAGCTATGCGTGAACAGTACATGAGGACAGGGGAAGGTTTCCTGCTTGTTTTCTCAGTCACTGACAGAGGAAGGTAAGCCTGATGTCAAGTTGTTAAACAAGTTGTAATTAATCTTGAATTATTATCCTTTATAGTTTTAGTGGTTTTCCTTTATTGATAATCTCAAACAGAAACATTAAGTATGCGTTCACTTTTAGATTCTGACACTCAGCCCTGATGAAAACTCATTTTAAGCCAGTCACATATTGAAAGTATCTGTTGAAATAGATGGCTTGAAAGCATGCACACACACAACATGGACACACACAGAAAAAAAAGCAATCCAAGCTCTTCATTACAGTCCAGAATTCTGGTTTCCTGGAAGCGACAGAAATTTAAACTAGGTGTCTGACCAGTTCTTAGAAATACAACCTTGCTGTGTGCTTATCAATGTCAAGAGTCTGGCTCTGGATTTCTGAACAGGTTATCCAGTTCAGAGTGTGTCTCTGCACTCTTTTGCAGCCAGTGCTCACTCTTACTCCCCTGAGTTGACCAAAAGCTGCATAACTATCTGTGGAGTTCAGATGAAACATCTTTTTAGAAGCTCACAGAGATTGGTCAGGAAGCTCCTGATCATTGTAAAATTAGGAAACTTCCATGTATATACAAATAATCACTTAATGTTTTGGTTGTGATCTTCCTCCATTGAGCTTATCAGATATGTAGCAATAAAGAAGTGCTCAAGGGTCTGTCCTTCTGCTTGTTTCAAGTTTGCAACAGGAGAGCAATAAAATGACAAAGTCTATGATTTCCTCTCTTTTCCTCCACTTACAGATTCAGTCTAGGCTCTAATATGTTACTTCTGATCTTACTAACAGCTCTATCAATAAGAATTATGATAAATACTCTACGGGGCATGAGCATGTTTCCATTGAATGCATATCTTACACTTAATGCTGCTAAATGTATAAATTCATCTTGATGTACCATCCAGAAGAGACTGGGTCTGTGGAGTTAGGACATACTGAGCACTTGTGTTAGCATAAATATTTTTGCTACAGAAGACTGTAGTTTTTTTTGAAGTCACCATGTAAACTCCTGGTTTGTCTAAAAATCTTAAGTTTTTGTTTGCTCTTCTGGCTAAAGGTCTGCCTTGATTTTAAGCTGGTCTTGACACATTAAGCTTGCATATCGTTCTCCTTTCTGAAATCCTTCAAAGACTTCTGAAAAGCAGAGTTTTCATCCTTGTTTTGATATCCATTCGATTCAAGGCTTCCCTTGCCTGTCAGTGAAGTATCTGCTAGCAATGTCTCTCCTGCTTGTGTGATGGAAAGTAATTCTGAAGCAAGAAGAAACCTAGAGGACTTAGTTGGTAACTTTCAACTCTCCTTGCAACAGTCTTCTGAGCAGAGTATTAAAACAGCGTATCTAAATGGAGTTGCAACTATGCTTAGTGGCATACCTTCCTTCTAATTTACCTTTCTTTTTGTGATTGCAGTATATGGATTGTGTGGATTGGCATTGTCATGACTGACTGCATAGTTATTATTATTTTTTTTGTAATGCAGTTTTCTTATTGATAAATCATCTTGCTTTTAAGTTTTTAGCTTGCAATCTAAGTGTAAGTGGCTTCAGACTGTATGCCTGGAATTAAATACAGTGCTTGGGAGGTCTGTGCTCCGACAGATATGTGATTGTCTGCAAGTAGCTGTGATGAGGCTCCTTATGTAGTGATGTAGCTTTAATAGTGTTTACTTGAAAGTAATTATTTATTTATTCATCCTTTCCCCTGCCTCCAAAAATCCTTGTTTAGGCTAGAATTGACTTGTTTAATATACAGTTTGTGTAGAAGCTTTCCGCTTTGCTAACTTTCCCTTAAGTTCTGCTAAGATATTCTTTACTGTGTGAACAGCATCAGTACCTGGTATAAGTCAGTTGGTGACTGGAAAGCACTCTGATCACTTAGTCCTGCCATTTTTCTGTTCTTCAAGAAATAAAATTGTCCAGCTTTGATAGGTTCCCCCAGGATTCCCAGAAGTAGCTGTGGAGGTTGCCAGCTGAAATGCTGGTCACCAGGGTCTCTAGACTGTAATTGGGATATTCTAGCTTGTGTCAGTGTTCGTAGAATAGACTGTGTTCACTTGATTCTCTGTAGCACACTGGCATCCAAGTTCTTCTAGATCACCCCCCCTAAGCTCAGTGCATAGCACACTGCTAACTTCAGGATTTTGGTTTTATCTTGAGCATTGGATGATTCTCTAGCTGGTCGTGCTGTGACAGTGAACTCTGGTGGAGTGCCTGCAGCTGTTTGTGTTTGTGTGGCATGACAGGGCAAGTCCAAATAGGTGACTCATAATTTCTGAGCTTCTACAGAACCTGAGAATCTATGAATTAGTACACTGATGGTCTGCTTTTACTCTTTTACAGTTTTGAAGAAATCTATAAATTTCAGCGACAGATTCTTAGAGTGAAAGATCGTGATGAGTTTCCTATGATTCTAGTTGGTAATAAAGCAGATCTGGACCACCAAAGACAGGTAATTCACTTGCTATTAGTTACTGCTCACTTTCTTCTAGAAATTTTAGTTTTGTTCTCACTTTAATTTTGGGGGGAAGAAACAAATGAAAAATCATATAGCTCCAATGCAAGAAACACAATGACTTTCAGTTTCTGTACTTGAAGAACTTAGAAGTGTGCTGGCATTCCACATACAGCACATCTTCTGTCTGACTCGGTGGGGTTATGTTGAGAACAAATGTATTCACATACAGGGTTGAGAGCTTTCTGTCATGACTTGATTACTCAGGCATGAACGTGTCTAATTCCTCCTCTCTGTTACTCACCATAGTGTGCTGTGCCAAGCAGAGTGCATTCCAGCACTAGCTCTAACAATCCTGAGACCTCAATGCTGTTGCTTTTACTGTTCACTCTTGTTATGTATAAGTGAGTAGCCATTTGCTGGTTTATATTTGGCTGCCTATCTTCTGTATAACTGACTTAATGCTTTGAAAGTTTGAAGTACAGCAACATGATTACTGTTCTATTTAAGTACCTTAAGATTTAAGTTTTGAAACAAGTGGATTTTCGACTTCACCTCTAGTTGTACAGAGATCTTAAAAGGTTTAGTTTAGAATGATCTTAAAAAGGGGAATTAAATTTGTTTTCCCTGTTTACTCTTGATTTGTCATGAATCAAACTGACTTGAGCTGAAATGCAAATAATCTTACTGCCTCAGCAGGGAAGGATCAGGTGTCAAACCTGTATTGTTTTTCAGCAACTTACTTCAGAAGTGTAGTATTTTCTCCTGAGTCATTAAGATGTCTCTTAGGAGCTTGGTATGAACATGTGATTGGTTTTTATCTGAGGTAAACTAAGTATTACTAAAATTGCTGTAATTATTTTCACAAGGAAAACGCAACTTTAAACAATAAGACATTCATAGATTTGTGTACCAGGGCATGACTTAATTTCTGTCTGCAAGTGCTTACTTAGGTTTTGTTCTTTACTCTGTCAAAAAACAGTGTCTGGGACAAGCTAAAATTTAGGCTCGAAACAAATAACTTTGGGTTAGTACATTGTTATTTAATGAATTTCTTGAATACTACATAAAAACCTTCAGTACAAAAATGTTCCTGTTGAGTATGCTTCCTTGATTGTCACAGCCTTTTTACCCCAGAACGTGTGTGGAAAGATCATGACAAAATCAACACCGATGCTGAAAGATACTGTATTGAAAGAAGTTTTACAGAAGTAGCTCACAGACTCATCAGGAGTAACTTCATGTACTCACACATGCACACAATTCTCAGCCTATCCCTGATACAGAAGTACAACTTTCACTCTTCAGTTACCATCATGCCCCAATCAAAATTCTTGAATTTAACCTTGCAGGTCCTGGAACTTACTGTACTTTATGTTATGCATAAATACAGAGGTGGAAACCATGTAGACGAAACTGAACTGCTCTGCAAACAGTAATAGCTGAAGGATAAACATGCAGGTGCTTTGGGAGGGAAATAACATCATTGCTGTCAGCTCCAGTTTTTGGAGGATACCCTCAAATGTAGTTGTCTATCCTGTAGATCCATTTTTAGAAATTGTTATGAACTTTGTTCTCTGTTCTCCACCTTCCTAATGTTATTATACCACATCTGTTTCTCCCTTAAAGGAGGAAAGAGGTGCCTGTCACCTATTCCCATGTTAGTCCTTCTGCATGTGATTCCTAGCTGCTTTTTCAGGTGATGGTGGGCTGGGCACATTCAAGCTCAAAGCGGCTGTTTTCAAATTGCTTAAATTTGCAGTTTTGCTGCTTATATCTGAACACAAATAAAAGCATATGTCCCCAAAAGCTCCTTTTGCTTTTTATGGCTATTAGTTGCCTTAATTGAATAGATGCCAACAAGCATAAATTTTAGCGCTATCACTCTCACAATTTACATTCAAATTGGTGGATTTGTGACTTTCATCAGAAGTTGAGGCTTAGGCAATTGTAGCTGAAAAAGCAGTTCTAGATTTGCTTGAACAGCTACTTATGTCTTCTTAACTCTTCCCTGCCCCTTCCCCACCGTGTGGTGTGTTTCAGTTGTCCTTAAGTCATCCTGAAGGATGCTGAGCTGACCTAACTGGTCCCCAGAAGGGAGAGGCTCCCCTCCCTCTTGACTGTGCATTTTGCTCTTTCCTTTTCTGGCCCTAGTTCTTACTTGAAGCACATTGTGAGTTGAATCATCTCTGGATGGGGAGAAAAACAGGCAAGATGCAATGGTGTTCTGGGATCTGTGTGAGTTAAATCTGCCTGCAAAGATTTGAGTGCCCGTGCTGGAAACATGGGAAGGGGTGGGACTGTGGCTTGGAGCAGAGCAGGGAGGAGTTAGGGTGGGGGGCAGAAAGTGAGATCTTGCCTTTTGGCAGCAGCGGCAGCAAGCAGTTAGATGTTATCAGCAGGGTGTTAAATGCAGCCACAGTTTCTGCTTCATTGATGGGGTTGTTTCTGCTCCATCAGTTGAACTCTCAATGCAGACATCCAGTCAGTGAGCTGGACCAGCTTGCTGATCTTGACTGAAAACTAGTCCTGCCACCATGTCTCCCCAAGCATGGGAAAACTTCATCTTGACAAGCAAGGTTATCCTGCTCTGGCTGCAGGCTTGCGGTGATGGGAGACCTGGGGGAAAGGACAAGAGTACTCCCTCACCTTGCCTAGGAGTGCTGGGGCAGCTGGGAAGTGTGGAGTGGCCCAGTTTCACTGTGAGAAGTGCATTTTGCATCTTCAGTCTGGTGATATGCCAGGCCTCACTCAGGTTACATGCAAAACGTCATCAGCCAGGCTAGTGTCACAATGCAGTCTTTCTACTTACCTGGCAGTTCTACAAGAAGACATCTTACTGTCTTGTTTAATCACAAACATACATTTTTCAGCTTCAGAACTTAAATAGCATTTTTAGAAATTTAGGAAGTTGGTATGAGTTTTTTTAGAGCAAAACTACTTGTACTAGGCACCTGTCTTTTTCTCCAAAAAGACAGGAGGCAAACCAGTGAAATAATAGAGAACACATGCTACATCTGAGAGACTGAAGCTGAGATAAAGTTATTTAGTGTGTGTTTTGATCAGCAAATAATTCTCAACAGAATTAACACACAAATCTTCCTGGAGCCCAAGTTAAACATATATAAAAGTTTTGGATGGCTTAAGGGTCTGACCACACCTTTATGCAAGTAACTGTTCTGTTGTTGTGATACCATACTTTGGGAGCAAATTATAGAATCATAGACTCAATGAGGTTGGAAAAGACCTCTAAGATCAAGTCCAAGCTTAACCCCAGGACTGCCAAGGCCACCACTAAGGGCCTCGGCTACACTGATTTTGAACACTTCCAAGGACGGTGATTCCACAGCTTCCCTGGACAGCCAGTTCCAATGCCCGATTATCCTCTTGGTGAAGAAATTTGTCCTACTATCCAGTCTAAACCTCTCCTGGCTCAGCTCGAGGCCATTATCTCTTGGCCTGATGTGCAAAAACATGCATGGTTTGTGTAATTAATATGACTAACAATAGAGCCAACAGAACTGAATGAAATGATCCCCATCGAAGGTTGTGATTTACATAAAGGCTGAGAACACTGAACTCCACAACTCTCCAACTCTCCAACTGCACATCACTTGTCTGCTAAGTTCAATGATCCTGAGCAGGGCCATACCTCCCTGACATAAAGCATTCAGTAGCATACCAGTTCCAGAAGTCATTGTCTGGGGACACCAGTTTCCACCTCAAAACGCTTCTTTAACCTGTTTTTTTGAGATGCAAACACTGTAAATTCTCCACTCCTACTTTTTTTTTTGAAGTAGTAAGTAAAACAAAATCCAATAGACCAACAAACACCCATTCCCAGCCTTGTTAAAAGCACTGCCCCACAAACAGCTCTGAGGAAGGAGAGGGAAAGTGAGGCAGAGTTGCAGCATTTGAATGATGTGTAACTACTGATTCTTGTGTGGTGGCAACTGTTCCTCAGGAAGTGTATGAACTAGGTTGTACAGTGCAAATGCGCAAGCAATAGTATGATCTTGATGAAGTGCTGGGGCATACCAAAGGTGTAGTTTAAAAGAGTGGTGACTGTAATAGACTGTCGGTCAGCTCACAAGTGTTTTTGGGAGAGGTGCAAGAGGAAGTTTGAAATAGTGATTTGCTACAGTGATACCTGTATAGATAAATGGAGTTAAGCAGACTTGTAATTTTGTTTCCTTTGTGGTATGGGAGGCAAAGTCTTCAATATCCACAGGTTAGGTTGACAAAAAAAAAAGTGAGTTATTGGAGGATAAGCAAGCTTTAATCTTTAGGATGTCCTTGTATGATAAGGAATAAAGTTACCAGTGTTTCCAGATTCCCTGATCAGTTGCATCTGTCATTGCTCTTTCCTTAAATGCTGCACAGTAGTCTTTCTCTTAAATGGGTCCATTCTGTACAACTCAAACAACACTGGATGTTTCTACACTAAGACAATTCAGAAGAGCACCAGATGTTTTAGTAATAAGCACTATTGATGGAATAGACTTGTCAGTGCAGGATATTATGACTTTTAGTAGGTAACTGCTAGTTTAAACTGGGTCAAGTCCGATCATTCCCCAGATGGCAGGGTTTCAAGGAAAGTCCAAGTTGCAACAGGAAAGTGCTTGGGTTCATTAAATGCTAGTTTCTGCTTTTCCATCATGACTAAACTAAAACAGTGACCTAGTGCTAATATCATTTGTGCTGCTAGATACCTTTAAAGCAAGGTTTTAAAGAGAGGTGCATGCGTCTTCAGTTTATGCACAGACAGGTGATGAGCGGAGCTAATGATCTCAGGGAAGCAGCCTTGTGCTTTGACTTTGATCAGCATCAGCCTAGATGCTGGCAAACAAGCAGTTAATGTTGGCTTTGCAGACTCTCAGCTTCACAAGTAGGTTGGCCTGAGCTGGCTTATTCCGGGAGGTAAATAGGATTGAGGACCTGGGTGGTTGCCTACCCAAAGTCACTACCATTTTGTTTTGGCCTTCTCTTAATGATTGTGAACTTGTATGGCAGTGTGACATTAACTTCTTGGGGTGGTAGGTTTTAATGGCCATATACAGTGATGCTTCTGTTCTTACAGGTGGGTTGTACCTTCAGATCTTTTTCTGGCTTGCCTGATCTTGAGCTTTATAGATAACCAGCAATGGGGCATCTGATGCAGTATGTGAATACAGCAAGTCCGTCTGAATGTGCGTCAGTGCTTCATAACCCAGTCTGTGTGTACCAAAGTGACTTTTTATAAGAGAATGCAGACAAAATAGAATTGGTGAAGAGTGGACTACCCCTAGGAAAGCATTATGGTAGACCACAGTAAGAATGAACAAGCAGCACTTGTGGGTGGGATTACAGATGCCCTCTTCAGGAGTGATGGAGCTCTTGGCAGGAATAGGCAATGTTTCTGAGCAGAGAGCTCCGCAGGGTGGCCACAAGGAGATAGAAATTGACTCCTCTCAAACTTGAGGAAACACTTAACTGTTAACTGCTGACACGAGTACAGCATGGCCGTGTGTAAGTGTTCAGGCAAAATACAGATGCAGTGTTAGATTAGGTAGCCTTGTAGAGTTGCTTTGGGTGGAGGAAAGAATAGAAACTTTGGAAATTAATGTATTTCTGGGCAGTTCTCAGCTACAATAATTAAAAGGGAGGGCCACGTGAGATACGTTCACAGGATTCTTGTACAGATACTCAAATGGTAACTGTTTTGGTAAAAAGACTGTGAGCTTAGGGAGTTGGGAAATAAGCTTTTCCATGTTTGACTTGCTCACTTAAATCTTCTATAATGGTGTTTAAGTTAAGAAACTTTTACCAAGTGTCTGAACAGCATGAATTAATGATATCCCAAAACCCCAGTAAAATATCCTGCAACAAAAGGATAAGCATCATGGTTCTCATTCATATTCAGTCTAAAGTTTAGCAAAAGTAAAGAGAGATTCCCTGCAGAACGAACACAAACATGTACACACACAGTTACTACCAGAAAATCTGTAGTTCTCTACTTCTGTCAAAATAAAATACAGTGTTCTTTGAAGAAAAAGGATTTAGGTTTTTGTTTTTTTCTGGTGATATTTAATAAGCTCTGGCATCACACTTACTGAAAAGCCTGTCATGATACAGAGTTGTCATACTCAAGAAGGGAGAGTAAAAAGGTGTAAATTCATATTTTTTGTATGTTTGTACATACTGCATTTTCCTCAGACTTGAAAATGGAACTGGTATGTTCTGGCCTCTAGTTTACAGCTTGGGCATTGCAAGTGTTTCTGGTTTGTACCCAAAGTCAAATATTTTTTCTGAACTGACCTTGTTAAGGTCACAAATATTGATCACAAGCTGCTTGACAGTATGCTTGTAAGATAGACTGAGAAGAATATAAGCAACTACAGATAGTCTAGTAAATGCAATAAGGAATTTAATGTGCATCTATAGTATTTTAAATGCATAATATTGTGGAAGTGTATCTTGATGTTATTACAGTGTTAGTTTGACTTGTATTTCTAATGTTCTTTAGATACAGTAATGAAGGAAGTAGTAAACCTGTACATTTAAAGACTGGGTTCAGTTTCTCCTCAAGCCTGTGCATTCTTTCCCAATTATTTATTTTTATTAGACTTTAGCCTGTCACTTTCTGGGGCTAGAAAAGACTTTGCAGGGGTGAAGAAAAGTAAAACCAGTTAGTTTTGCAAAAACTGCCGTATCTGTACTTTTAACTTACTTTTGTCTGATGAGGCAGAGATGTAGAGAAGATTCTGGAAACCCTAATGCAAACTCTGGGAGACTCTGCAATGTCATTGATATGCCAGAAAGTACCTATGTATGTTTCTCAAAGCGCAGCCTTTGTAAGCTTTAGAATAAAGATACTTCAGCATTTGAGGCTAGAGAGGAAGGTGGAAGTGGGTTTGTTCTAGCTAGTGGAACAAAAATCTTGAATATAATTCTGTATTCAGAAACCTATGGAGGATTGAAGGATCCCAGTCATTCTCACATTGTGCCCTGCAGCTAAAAATGAAGCTCCAGAGATTGAGTGTTTGAGATCAGCAGATGCATCTGGAGTTACTCCAGTTGGAATCTCTGTAGGGCTTCATGAGGGTTTAGTGGGAGCAGCTCTCAATTCAGCAGTAAATTAATGAGTATAATGCCAGTGGGGGTACTAAGGACAGAGGAATCAAAGATGTTGAGATACTGTGCATGAAGGCTCTCAAACTATGTGTGTAGCTGTTTGGAAAGTATTTTACAAGTTAATAAGTACTTCTGTGTTTTCTTATTCCCATCTATTTCTGTGTAGCTTCTTAATCTAAGGGAATATATGATTGCCTTTTCAAAGCTTAATTAAAAATAAACCTTTTTGTTAGGGTTTTTTTTTGGTTCTCATCAGTGCTCTACATGCTGCTTTAACATTGTTCAGTGAAAGCAGTATAATCTTTGACATTTCTTCCACTAGGCATTGTCTTGGCAAGATCTGTTGTGTTTCCTTTTATCACTGAAAGCTGCCCTTTCCTCTCTGGCCCTGTGGGTGACCTTCCCGTTAAAGCTTCACATGCCTTGCGCTGGTTGGGTAGCCTTCTGCTTTCTGACCTCACTTATTTCTACTTATTTCATTCAAAAATTCAGTGATCACCTTTGATTTTGCCCTGGGGCAGATTTATTTCTCCTTGCCATAATGATCCACTGGCTTCCTGCCCTCTGCTTCACCTCTTTAAATATTATACCAACTCTATGATGCTCATTTAAGCATTCGACACTGTCCCACATGACATCCTTGTCTCTAAATTGGAACGACATCAATTTGATAGGTGGACCACTCGGTGGATAAAGAACTGGCTGGATGGCCGCACAGGAAGAGTTGTGCTCAATGGTTCAGTGCCCAGCTGGAGGCCAGTAACGAGTGGTGTCCCTCAGGGATCAGTGTTGGGACCGGTCTCGTTCAACATCTTTGTCGGTGACACCGACTGTGGGATTGAGTGCGCCCTCAGCAAGTTTGCTGATGACACCAAGCTGGGTGGTTCAGTCAATACTCTGGAGGGAAGGAATGCCATCCAGAGGGACCTTGGCACGCTTGTGAGGTGGGCTGATGGCAACCTGATGAAGTTTAACCATTACAAGTGCAAGGTCCTCCACCTGGATCGGAGCAATCCCAGACACAGCTCCAGGTTGGGCAGAGAAGAGATTGAGAGCAGCCTTGCAGAGAAGGACTTGGGGGTGTTGATTGATGAGGAAATGAACATGAGCCGGCTTCAGTGTGCACTTTCAGCCCAGAAAGCCAATCATATCCTGGGCTGCATCAAAAGGAGCGTGACCAGCAGGTCGAGAGAGGTGATCCTGCCCCTCTACTCCGCTCTTGTGAGACCTCACTTGGAGTATTGTGTGCAGTTCTGGTGTCCTCAACA
>JANRGW010014337.1:21107-50693 GCA_024733675.1 Psilopsiagon aymara | reverse complement strand
TGGGCAATGGCTTAGTAACTTCATTTGCAGCTCCTTCAGGACCTGCAGATGGATTTCATCAGGTCCCATGGACTTGTGTATATTCAGGTTCTTAAGATGGTCTCAAACCAGATCCTCTCCTACAACGGGCCCAATCTCATTGTCCCTGCGTCTGCCTTCCAAGACTTGGGTGGCGTGGTCAGAGCATTTCCTGTAAAGCCTGAGGCAATGAAATCATTAAGAATTTCAGCCTTCTCCAAATTCAGGGTAGCCAGTTCTCCTGATAGTTTCTGGAGAGGGCCCATGTTGTCCCAAACCTGTCTTTTATTTGCAATATATCTAAAGAATCCCTTCCTGTTGTCCTTAACATCCTTAGCCAAGTTTAATTCTAAGTCATCCTTAGGCTTCCAAAGCTGGTCCCTAGCTTCCCAGACAACATCCCTGTATTCTTCCCAGGCCGCCTGTCCTTGCTTCCACCTTTTATAAGCCTCTTTTTTCTTTCAAATTTTCCTCAGCAATTCCTTTTCCATCCAAGGGGGTCTCCTGGCCCTCCTGCCACACTTCCTTCAAGTAGGGATGCATCGATCCTGAGCATGCAGCAGGTGATCCTTGAATATCAACCAAGAGTCCTGGGCCCCTCTGCCCTCTAGGGTGATATCCCATGGAACTTTACTAAACAGGTTCTTGAAGAGGCCAAAGATGCATATTTAATAGGCATTAGAGCATCTCAGGAAACAGGGATGATTCTGTTTTATCCTTTGTCAACATGAGCAGTATGTTTACTGAAGAGGTAGCCACAAAATTCTAGATAACAGTTTAAACACAACACCATGAGGATGTACAAAGTTTTAGGAAGATTCACAAATCTTGATCTCCATCAGTGGAAATTGTGATATCTGTATGCATTTGCCAGGTGATATTGCATTTGATTATCACTATAAATAGTCTTCAAAAGTGCAAGTGAAAAGTGGTTGCATATTTCTTTTCAGGAGGGACTGTAAGTTCAGGGGTGGGGGTTGAGTTTGGAAACAGAATTTGTGCATAGCATCAAATCTTTTTGCTTGATATTTCATCTCAGGTAGCTGTTTAAATAATAATGCAAACCAGCAGGTAAGAAGATGTGGAGTTTGCAATATTTTGGAATTAAAAGTACAAAATTAACTTTCTAATATTCATAACCTTACAGTACCTGCAATTTATTTCAGCATCAACAATATGATAATTCTTTGTTAGCCTGTCAATGATCAATGCATCTTGCTTTCTTAATATATTCACAATGTGTGCTGCATTCACTGGGATGACAGGTGTGTGGATTGAAGCATTATAATACTGTTTGATGTGCTGTTCAATTTTTTGTTATCAATCAAATGTTCTACTTGATGTAGCTTTGACATCACTGAAATAACTGCAAGTCTGGATGTTTTAATGTGTTTATGGAAAAGGTAGGAGGTATACTTTATGTTAGAGGCCTTTTTATATCATTGCAAAGAGAATTAGAGTGAGGATATCTATTTGCCAACATGTGCATGTTGCTGTGAGGGAAGGTTAAGTGCAACGATGCTGTTTGCTATTGATTCCTGTAATGTCTTTAATAGTTCATTTTTGTTTCCAGACAGAAATTCCCTGAGGGAAAAGCTAAATTGTCCAATACTAGACCATGTCACCTGATTCTTGAGGTTTGACTAATTGGCCAATTAGGAAATACTGCGTTTTGGTGGTAAGTTAATGAAAGTAGACATGTGAAGAGGAGTGAGGAATGCAATGCCTATTGCTCAGTGGCTTCCATTGCTAGAAATACCACACAAAATGAAGCTTCCTACATTCGGGATGGGACTTATATCGTAAAATGTAGGTGTTTAAAACATCAGCATGGACCTTTGAGCAGGTCATCACTTTTACACCCTTCACAATTGATGGAAAACTTGTTTTAATTAAAAAAATTAAACGCATGTCTCAATCTAATCTTAAAGTAGATGTTAGCATGCAGACATATCAATTGATTCCTAATTCTGTTGATAATGGTGACTGCATCTTCACCAGCTGCAATGGAGCCTCAACAGCTAGTTGTTGGCCCGCATAACCAGCTAAGAGGACTCAGGTTTTCCAGGAGATCCAGGAGAAGCCAGGGGACCTGGAAACTGTGTGGAGACCAGGCCAGGGCAAGTTGTAGCTTTATTTCACTCCCTTACCTTGTTTGTCGTCAGCTGTAAGCACATGATATGAGCTAAAATTAGTTACCATCAAGTTTATTTCATACCATGGCATAAGGGTGATGAACCACAGCAGACGATCACCTTTTCATTGCACATTGGTTTGTACTGCACATGATCTTTCACTGAGTGGAAAATCAGTGCCAGTGCCTCCTATAAAAGATAAAATATCCACACAGGTGATATCTCTGATTTGAATAACTGAAATAAAAAGAGCAGTAAAACCGTCACACATTGCATTCTCCTCATTATGCTCCAGAAACAGCCCACATATCTCTATAGAAGATATATTTGGAAAGCTGTTGAGTCAGGTTTACAATTTAATTAAGGCAGAGACTAAATGAAAGGAGAACTATAATAAAATATTACCTTCAAAGAATATGCTCCCACTTCTTAATCACACTGCCAGGTCTGAAACACCATGGTGTGAAGATGTTATGAAGTAAGACAATGCTAATGATGGAAGATGGAGGAAGACCCTATTGCATCCTGAATGAATATTTAGATAAATCAACAGTATATCTTCATGAGAATTCCCATTAAATCGACAGTAATATTCCAGTTTGCTTGAAAACTATTCATAAGCATCTGAGCATGCCTACTCAACATTAATGAATGATTAATTAAAGACTTATGGAAGATTCTAGACTTCTGTTGTGATTTTTGCCTGGCTGCTAAAGCTTCATGACAATGAAAAAGAATTAAAAGGCTTAAAATTTCAAGGAAAGGAGGTTCAGGGAAGACCTGGTAACAGTCTTCCAATACCTAAAGGAGGCCTACAAGAAAGCTGGAGAGGGACATTTTACAAGGGTGTGTAGTGACAGGACAAAGAGAGTGGCTTTAAGCTGACAGAGGGGAGATTTTTGTTGGATATTAGGAAAATATCCTCTACTATAAGGATGGTGAGACATTGGCAGAGGTTGCCAAGGTAAGCTGTGGCTGCCTCATCCCTGGTAGTATTCAAGGCCAGGTTGGACAGGGGTTTGAGCAGCCTGGTCTACTGGAAGGTGTCTCTGACCATGGTAGGGGTTGGAACTGAATGATTTTCAAGGTCCTTTCCAACCCAAATAATTCTGTGGTTCTAATGAGCTTGGTGTTCACCAGGAACCCTAAGTCCTTTGCTCAAAACTTCTTTGTAGCTGGGCAATCCCCAGCATATAGTGATGCATGGGGTTGTTCCTTCCTATTTGCAGGACTTTGTGTTTCCCCTTGGTGAACTTTATGAGGCTTCTGTCAGTTCATTCTCCAGCTTGTATATATGTATATCCATATCTGTTCCAGACAACTTCCTAACTGCTTTATAAAAGTGTATACAAGCTGCAAGTGCCGATCAAAGCAACTCTCATTCATATTTTAGAAGCTCAGTTCAGTTGTTTTGTAACATGGAGATGACTGGGCATATTTATACATGAACAACTAAGGGAAGTAGGCAAATTAGGAATGGGCAGCTGTTAGGACTACGTGGCCATTGACAGTGCTTTTAATATGTTAGTGTTCATTCTCTTTTGAATCTCACGGAAGAATAAAAATATTTGGTGTGAAAATCATAAAAAAGGGCTTTGCTAACCCGCCAAGTTTTCTGATCATTGCTTATTGATTCAAAACTTCAGTTCTGTGTGTCCAGAGAGTAGAAAAAAGACTGAATTTGTGCTATGGCACTTTCCTGCAAATACAACATGTACAAACAAGAGATGAAAATCTGTAGTGAAAATGGTAAATATCTGCAAGTATAGCTCTGTCTACAAAAAAACCTTTGTCAGTTTGACTGAGACCGCAAATCAGAGAGTGATTTAGTTTGGAAGAGACCTCAGGAGGTCATCTGGTTCAATCTCTGATTGAAAGTAGGGCCAGCCTCTAAGTTAGATTGGGCCAAAGTTACATTAGGACTCATGGCCTTTTCCAGCTGAGTTCTAAGTACCTCCAAGGATGGAGTTTTTCAGCTTCCTTGTGCTGCTATTCCAGTCTTGAGCACCATCATTGTGGGGATATTTTCCATACATTAAAGCAAAGTTTCCTTTTAATGTTGCACCTCACATCCATTGCTTCTTTAGTTTTTTCATTCCACAAAAATTAAAGCAGTGTCGGTTTGTACATTTCAGGTAACCATCAGCTGACACTGATTCTGCTGAAGAGTGAAGAAATCAGGTGGCAAATCACACTTTTTACCACTCAAATTGTTTCTTTTTAGCTGTATACAGACACTTCTCAGTTGAAGCAATTTCTACACTACAAGTTAGGGGTTTGCTTGGAAGAATTCGAGTGCTATAATTATAAACAACAGTTGATCTTAACGAATGTATCCAAAGTGTCAAGAAAAGTAGCACCTAATTTAATTTCTTCATGGACCTGACTGATCCCATGTCTCTGCATAGCAATTTTACTGAAATCAATTTAGGTAGAATGGCAGAATATAACTTATGGATCCGACATTCATTTAGGTCTCTCATTTTTGTAAACATATTCCCAGGATGGTAAAACTATATCTCTGTTTGATCATTTAAAAAACTCACTTGCCATTCCATTATTTTCTTTTGTTTACCAAAGTTGACACAAAACTTTCTTCTGTTTGGTGATGCTTCTTGTTCAAATCTTTACTTGTTCAAATCTTTACTTGTTCAAATACAGACACAGGGTTTAAAAGAAGCAGGACCAACTATGTCAGACAGATGGCCATTTAAAAGGCATTTTTAAAAGCTACTTGTGATAAAAAGGACAATAGCCTATAGAAATCATTTTCGTCTCTGAAAAATCGTTAACATTCATAAATAAAGCTGAGCTATATTGAAAATCTCATATTTAAGAAATAAAATAAAGAAAGAGTGAAAAGACTTTTGGAAGTTTAAGCAGGACTTAAAACAGATGGCAAAACCCAATTAAGTCAGAAAATAAAGCAAATGAGAAAAATGAGAATTAACTGCAAATGCTGAAAAGGAGAAGTAGCAGAGCTCTGACATGGAGCAATACAACACAGTGTATAATATGTAACTGCTGGTAGATGGGAAGCCCTTTAGCAAATTATGCAACTGTCTGTGTACTATTTTCCTTCATGTTTTCATCTTGCATTTTCCATAAACTGGTCACGTACTTTTGTACGTTCAGCTGATGTGTTTATCATTTTTCCTTTGTTCATTTGAAGATGTAACCATGGATTCATAAGGAGATGTTGATTGAAGGTCTGTGACAGGAATGCTCATATTTATGAACTGGGGCATAATTGAGAGACTAACATAGGAAAGATTTCCTACTGAAATTTCTGTGTATTGCAAGCCATGTGGTGCACCTTTCTTGCATACACATTTCCTTTTTGTGTATGTATACACACATCCTATCACACAGAACTCGAACAGAGAAAGATCACCAATATAATCTTCATTTACAGCCCTGTTTTCATTTAACAAAGTTGTAAATTTTCATGTGTAAGGCAAGTTTTCTAGTTCTGTAATTCATCTGTATATAAGCTTTATAAAAGACCGATCCTATTTTAGGATCACTTTTGTCTAAGGCAGACTTACTGTAAAAGAAAAAAGGAGTGGGAGAATCTGGAAGAATTAGTTTTGTAAAGACAGGCTTTTCATTGATCTTCTAGAAAGTCACATGTAGTGATTATTATGAACTTGAGATTTTTAACTGATGCATCTTTATAGGATGCCATATCGTTCTCATTGGTAATCGCCACCTCAAATGGATTCGTTTGCTGATTTTTTCTCATTAAGCATTCTCATTAGGCAAAAACTTCCTCAAAGAACTGTTGTGTTCTAATCTCTTTCATCACACTTATTTCCAAGAACAAATGGGCACTTAGCCATTCACTGGCTGTGAAAATCAGATAATAGGGAGGCATCAAACTAACCTTCTTTCACAGAGAGCACTCCCTGCAGCCAATTTGTATCATTTTGTTGCCCATACTAATAATTAATCATTTCTTAAACAATCTCTTCTTTTTATTAACAGGCTTACTGAGTAGCAAGTGTTACATTGTAATGTTATATCACAGAAGTATATGTGATATCATGTCATAAAATAAAGATGCCAAACAAAAGACAAGACCAAAGAAGGCATGAGCTTAATAATGCTACACACAATGAAGCTGAGAATAGGTAACTGAAAATTAATATCCATGCCTAATGTTAATTACCCAGTGTATCTCTGACACACATAGGATCACATAAGCTATGGACATAATATCTCTTTATGGGTTCAAGGCTTTACAAGACATTTTCACTACTACTTACAGAAAACTAGCAACATAATATTATTTCCTGTTCTTTCAGGTCTATGTCTCTTCCTACATTAAAAATCTTCCTCATTTTTTCTCATTAGGCATTCTTTTTAGTCAAAAACTTCCTCAAAGAAGAACTGCTATGTTCTAACCACATTTATCATACTTACCAACACTCAGAGTGTTAGGTTTGCCGGTTGGTTTGTCAATAAAACCAATGTGGTATGGCAGTGTCACAGTATATTCTAATGGACTGTTATTTCACATATATACATCATCCCAGACATCATAACACTTAAATGAGAGGCAGTTCCCTTTTCCAGTCAGGCTTGTCGCTCATGGGTAGGATGCAACACACCTGAAATTTGCTCACGAGTGTGCAGGATCTGAATCAATCTCAAAGCTGGAAATTTGACTGAACTGTTTTGAACACCAGATTTCATGAAAACATCCCAAAACACATCTCCTTTACTGCTTTTACCTGCTGTTGACTTTAACCTAACACGACAATGACAAATTTCTGTAAAGAAGCAGCCTGCACCATATAGGACTTGACAATTTACAGTCTATTTTTTTGATCTACCAAAAGTGCACATAAATCCCAGCATGATTACCTGGTGCTGCAGCAGGCTACTGAGCAGTGCTATGAGAGAAGGGTGGACTGTCTGTTCTGGAAGAGCCAGTTCTTGCAAATGAAACTCTCTGTTGTCTTCTTCCCATTAAAAGAAAACCAAACTACTAATATTTTCCCCACTAACAGGTCTGAGGTTGTTTGTGAAAGCTTGATGGAATCTTCCCAGAAACATCAGTGTTAATGAATTTCTATGAGATGCTAATTTTTTTGTTGTGCATCACATTATTGGCACACCTGTGGATATATTTTTAGCCCTAAAAGCTTTGGGAAAACTTGCATTTTAAAACTTGACAGAAGTGAACATTTACTAGAACAAATTACTTCACTTGACTGGTTCAATTAATAAACATTTTGCTGTTTGCCATCCTTCTAGTGCCACTTATTTAAATTCTGAAAGGATCATCAAATGACAGCAGTGCCTGCTAAATCCCATATGCTCAAATGTATGACAGAGCTGCTGCTCCACACAATCAAATGCCAGTAAAACCTTCTGTTCCAAGCCACTGACAAATGGCAAGCCATTCCAACTGAAATTTGCTTGCTTGTGCTCCCCATTGCTCTAGGTCTGCTTACCCACTCTTCTACTTATGTTATGCATTCTTCAGGAATGATATTTGTGATCTATGCCTGGGCTATGAGTTGCCCAGGGCAATCAGAATAAAAAACAAATCTTGGAGGTTTCATGATAGTACAATTAAGGGCAGAGCTAAGAACAGAAGTAAGTCTCCAGGATCCTTCAGGATCCCCTCAGGTGGACATCACCTCTTGCACTTTGCTAGACCAAGAGGTCTATTTAATAAACCAGCATGGTTAGGGAATAGGCACACTTCAAATTCTTCCTGGAACAGGCCATTTCAAGGTGGGATTTTTTGCCTTCTTTGTGTGAGATATGGACAAGGGAATGGGGCTTTTATGATGACTTCCCTTCTGAGCCTACTGTGACCTGCTACCCACCTTTGCCTGCTACCACTCTACCTAGCTCTTGCTATCTGAATGGCTCGATTTCTCAAACTCCCATCCCACTTGTAATCTGAATGTAAAGTTTAGCTAGAAGAAAATATTGGTTTGATATAATATTTTCAGCTTTTGAACTGTTTTGAATATATTTACATCAATTTGGAGCAAAGCGCAGTGGAGCAACTGCTTTGCTGCAGATTGTCCAAGTTTGGCTATCCTGCTATTCCTGCTATCATTCCTTATTGAAAGAACCACAAAAGATGCAATTGACTGTCTCTGTCTGAAGGGCACTTTACTGTGGGAAAGAAACAGTGAAATGATTGTCATATGAATGAATACACAGACAGCACGCCATTTATTCCTGTACTCATATGGCAGGTTTACAGGAATTGTAGAGGAAATGGAACCTCCTAATAAAATCATGTTGGGTATTTCTTTTTGTAATAATCTAACAGGATGAAGAATCATTTGCTGTGAGTGCTGTTACTGTTAATTGGAGGAAGAGGGCAGTTAATTTCATGCATTTTTTATTGGGAATTCACTTCATCCATGAAATAATTTCACATAAGAGTAGGTGGAACACAAATAGGCAAAACTGATTGTATGTGCATGTTGAAGAACACCAATTAAAACCAGAAAGGATATTTTGTAAAAATAATACTTTATCAGCATAGTAAATCATTCTGCTCCAATTCAAATAGAAACACATGAAATCTAGACTGTAATCAGAAAGCCTAGTACTCATGGCAAATATACACAGCAAGTTGGGCTCTGCAGCCCTTTCTATTGATTTTTTTAATGATATTAAACCCAAGGAGCAGCTCGCCCCTCAGTAACTGAGTGCAGGTAACCCTGCCTGCTACTCCCTTGGGTTCCTGTGCATGCTGAGAAAGACTTAACTGTAGCAGAACAATGCTAATGCATTCATGTCAGCCAGCTGTAGTAACACATCCTTAAAGAGTACCTGACTGCAATAACTAACCAACTGTATATTAAAAAAACAGTTATTAACATTGCTAGAAAGAGGTTCTTGCAGGTCCCAGGTGTGCATAGCCTAGGCAATATCTGTGGGAAGCCTGCAGCATGCAATGCATTGGAGCGTGGTCTTGGGTCATCAGCCATGAAAGGCCTATTTTGAACTGATTGTGGAGATCAGCTGTGGGAAGGAAGCTCATCCAATCTTGAGGCTTGCAGTTTTAAAGAGGGCAGTGAAGTGTAACTCTTAGTTCAGAAGGCCTGAAGGCAGATGACACTGCAGTTTATCACCTGGCTGTTAATCTGTTTCACCTTTTTCATCTTGCCTCTGCAGGGATGTGCATGTAAGACATTTATAGGTATTTTCAGATGCCTTATAACCTTACTCTAGCACAGTCTTATTTCTTCATATCAATTTGCTTGCCTCTGGAGATTACTGCATGAAGCTAGTAGACTCAAAACTCAGCATACCAGTTTAAGGAAGCTGATGCTGCAAACAATTTGCATGTTCACAGCTGTCATCAAGCAGAACCTTGACTTCTTTGGGACTTCTTATTTCTTTCTGAATGGATAAAAAAGAAAAACAACCCAAAACCCAACACACTTACAAAGAAAACTTTGAGAAAAGTCCATGATCTAATGCCCTGAACTCTCTGTCCCTTTCTATATATTCTTTCACAGTAGTCAGAATTTCTTGTATTTATCTACCTAAATCCTGCTCAGGCTTTCTCATCGCTAAGTATTCCGAACCTTTTCTCAGTTTTTCTGCAGCAAAATTCTGAATAGCTGCAGGACCAGACTAAACGAGTCTTACAGCATATTATTCCGATTACAACTGCTTTTTTATTTAGCATAACAGTTTTTTAAACATACCGTATTCTTCCACAGAAGTCATACCAAATCTGTAAAAACCCACCAGTATTTCAGTAAAAAACCCCAACCACTCTTCTGCCCCATAGGGAGACATTTCATTCTAGAATAATATTTTAGAAAGGCTGTGGCTTCACAGTCACCTAGTAGGCAACAATCAGTTTCATGTCTCACAATGTTATTTATTAAGTTTACTATTAGAAACACTTCAACATTTACCTTGGAGGAAATGCTATTGACAGTTTTTCACTTAAAGTTATTTTGAAGACTGTGTCTTTGTAAAATGTAAGTTTCTTGCCCAGTTAAAAAACAAGATGAAAATATGATTTGCTTTGACATATTCCACCTATTGTTCAAGTTCTGTAAAAGCATGGAAATACATGGAAATATTGGCAGCTTGTCCTGCAGGGACCTGGTATTGACCAATGCACATGAAATGTTAATACTGCAAGAAACAATCATATACTCCCAAAAAGTCATGTTCTTCTTGGGATACGAATTCTGCTAGTGCAACATTTTTGCACTAAATATCTCTGCCATATTTAGAGTCATAGAATGGTGTGGGTTGCAAGGGACCCTTAAAGATTGTCTACTCCAACCCCCCTACCATGAGCAAAGGTTCAGTGTAAAGAAGTGTAAGCAACACAGATTTCAAAGTTAAATACTGACTTCAGTGTCGAGCCTAAGTTCCCAAATCAGCTAAAAGGATCCCAGTTTAATTAAACTTGTTGCATCTACTTACTACTTCCTGTGTTCTTTTTAAACAGTTCAACGCTTCTTAATACTAAGCAAAAAATTGTATTATTCAAAGTTGTTTTAGTGCATCATTTTATTACTATATACTCAAACCCAAACAAAATTACATTTTTTCACTTCTGTTCAGAGACTTATGGATTTTAATCATTTCTTGCTGCCATACCTGGAACACATGCTCTTGGTTTGCTTTGTTTTATTTATTTATTTTATTTATTTTTACTTTACTTGATAGACACTCCCTGTCCTAATTGTATTTCTATATGAGAAGGGCAGTCTAAAGACTTAAAACTCACATGATCCCGTGTTCAGGGTATTTTGAAATGGGATCATAATATTTCTCTTGTGCTTTTCAAGTAAATTATTCATTCAAAACAGAAGTGAACAAATGCCCCCAGATAAATAAATCCACTGTTTTAAACCATCCCCAATTTATAAAAGATATGCTAATCTCAAATCATTTTATATTCCAGTGAAAATGTTCTCCTTGTTGTGTACAAGTCTATTCAATCACTTGGACTTCATCAAAATTTTACATGTAAAAATGAAAGCAGAATATGTCTCTGTAGATCAAAATGGTAAAACTCAACTTTATATTATATATTCATATATATTATATTCATATATTATATGAAATTAAGAAACAGTACATGTGAACGGCCATGGAAGGGTTTAAGAGTCTATGCACTGATAAGCTCTGTTTGTACTACACCAAACTGGTCCAAATGTGTTAATACCAAAATCCATTAATGGATTCTCCTGACAGGTCTGGTTTTTTGATGCTGAGAAGCACAAAGAGAATGCAGCACTGGGGTGGTATTGCGTAGGAAGTCCTTCACAGGGGAGGTGAAGTGAAAGATTTGTGTGCTCTGTTCTTATATATCTTGAATCAGTGCTTTTTGTAGTTGTGAGTAAAAAATAAGGGGTGAATTCTGAAGCCTTGTTTAATATCTTTCCCTAGGAAACATAATATCAGTGCTTTTCACGAGACATGACAAAATAATTTCCTTGTCCATCCCTGTTAACCAACAGTGGAAATAAACTGAGTTTTCTGCAGTAAAGTAAGGTATGTAGCCACTATAAGTAGAGCAGCTACTGAATCGGGCATTTCAAAAAATAAACTTATGACATGAGGAAGTGTACCTTTCACCATTTTTATTCTGTGGTGTCAGTGGAAAAACTTACTAAAATCAGTCCATTAAATGATGTTAATCTTTTCCAGTGAACAGAAAAATATCCACACTCAGGAACAGACCAATAAACTTCTGGTGACAGTTGATTGAATGGTCTGAGTTTTCTGGAAGAGTGCTTTTCTGGTGAAGCCTATTTTGAAAGCTATATAAAGCAATTAAACTTAATTTTAGCATTAACATGAGCCATGGAGCAGGTTCCTTGGAAAATTTCACTCCACTAAGCTGCTGAAACTTCACAAAAATAGCAACCAGTCACAGTTGCTATACTGAACATTTCCCTGACTTACGAAAGTCTGCAGGGGGCATGTGATCACACACCTCACACTACTTAAGGGCGCAACCACATTTGGTTGTCAGTTCTAATCATGTTGTTTTCTCCCTCTCCTGAGTAGTACCATTTCAGAAAGGAACCTTATTTTGCTGCAAGCTGGTCTAAATTCAGGATCCGCCAGTCTTCTATACTACTAATTTGAGGAACTAAATAGCCTGAGAGAAACTGGTGACAGGAGTACTCATCACCTCTTTCTTCTTCTAGCCCAGTGATAATTACACTAGGCAGAAAGTGGAGGAATCAGCTGAAATCATGATGCGTATTTGTAGATGCAAAGAAATGAGAGGGACAAGGGTACAGACAGTACTTCCTATTTTCTCCCTGTAATGCTGAGGATGACTCAACTACTTTCTTTAAAAAAAAAAAAACAAACAAAACTATCTACCTCTCAGTAGTTCTGCTCTCAATTTCCATTTTGTCTTCCATTATTACGTGCTTAAACAAAGTCAAGTGAAATCCATTATAACTAAATTTCCACTGTTTATCCAACCTCCTGGTGGAGTCAGCAGTCATGGGCAGCTCATGTGACTTGTAGATTGCCTGTTCTGAAAGAGCAGAGAGTTCAGATGTGACTGTGTAGAGTTTTCTTTTCTCCCCTTATCTACTTATCTACACATACCTGCTTGTTGTGGTATGTAAGTTGTCTGTTACCTAACATAACAGAGATTTAGGTTCTTGTTTAAATGACACCATTTTAATGAATCCTGAGCTGTCCCTTCTACATGCCCTGTAGGGAAAGCTTTCTGACTCTGAACTGAATTCACCAAAGAAATACTTATTTCAGTGAGCAATCAATATTATTCTCCAACAAGACTATGTATCTCTTTCTCTGACTATTCATGTTATTAGATAGACTTGTTCGAATTACAACCTCTTCCTTATTTATTCTGTCTTCAAAATTAGACTTATCTAACAAGCATCCAAAATCTGAAGGTGCAATTTCAGACCCACCCAAAGGCATGTTCTTACAGACATGTTTCAGGTTAACAGCAAAAAACAGATGTACTGATTATGCACAAGCTGCCTGCCTGGAACAGAAGATGGACAACAACCCTACTGTTTCTAGTTTGCTACTAATGGTTTAGTTATTCTGGGCCTCATCAGCTGCTGTCACCTATGTAATAGTGGCACAGCTCCAGCATATAAAAAAATTAACTATTTTCAAGGCTTAATTTGCCAGAAAGATGATATTATTGGTGATTAAGTTAATTTTCATAACTTCTGTTTTTGATTAATTAGTATTAAGACATATTTGCTTGGCAGTATTTACCAGACCATCTGTACTTTATTGAATATCTTTCATTGATTTAGTCGGAAGACTGATGTTGTCTGAACAGCAAAATTCTTAGCTGCCTGAACTTATTGTGTACACTATAATGGGAACAATAATTATTCCAAACAAGATGAGGAACCAAGATACTGCCAAAGCCTTTGTCAATAAATATTTTGAACTTTTACTTCCTGTACACTGTGTGCCTTCATTAATAGTCTTATGTGGACTTATTTGAAGGATTGTAGAGTTTTATATAAACTTCCCCTCACAATACAAATCTTCAATCTGAAATTCATACTAAATTCAGGACCATGAGTGGGAAAAATCATTATCTAAAATAAGTTGTACTTTCAAGCCAAGACTCATAATTTCAAGTATATTTTGCCCTTGTCAAAGTCTAAGTACACTTCTATTATGACTTCATCTTTTTTAAGAAAATATGTAAATTAATATTAAAAAATGATTACTTTTCACTGGTGAGGTTTAGGTTCATGAAACTTACCTTTCCCATCCAGAAGAGACATTGAGCAGTGTGCTTTCTACATCTGCCTTTCAGTTATCACTCCAAACAACCCTATTCCTTGTGGTTCATGTTTTTGATGAGTTTGACTCTCGACATTTGAAAGACTGTTGGAAAGCTAAAGGCAAAATGTTTTCTTGCTTATATGAGGGTACATGCTTGCATGGTGGCTATTGTGGTTTAATTCCAGCCAACAGCTAAGCCCTACACAGCCATTTGCTCACTTGCCCTGGTGGGATGGGGGAGGAAACCAGAAAGGTAAAAGCGAGAAGGTTTGTGGGATGAGATAAAGACAGTTTAATAGCAAATTAATAAGTACAATGAAAAGAACATGTACAAGCAAAGAAGAACAAGGGATTAATTCATCACTTCCTATCATCAAGCCATCTCCAGGAAAGCAGGGCTCCATCATGGTTACCAGGGAAGACAAATGCTCCAAATGTTCCCCCCATTCCTGTTTCTTCCTCAAAGCTGGTATTGCTGAGCATGACACTGTGTGGTCTGGAATATCCCTTGGGTCAGTTGGGGTCAGCTGTCTGGCTGTGTCCCCTCTCAGCTCCTTGTGCACCCCCAGCCTACTCACTGGTGGGGTGGTGTGAGGAGCAGAAAAGGCATTGGCTCTGTGTATGCACTGCTCAACAGTAATGGAAACATCCCTGTGTTACCAACACTGTTTCCAGCAGAAATCCAAAACACAGCCGCATACTAGCTAATCTGAAGAACTATTAGCCAAAACCAGCACAGTGGTTTACTGATGTTTACCCTGTGTAAACTGCTGCTGTTATACTAGAGACTTTGTTATAGAAAAAAAAGCAGCACATCTTATATGCAAAGCTGAGAATTCATAGTTGGCTTTAATTAATTAATTGCTGGTTTAATTCCACACCTGGAATACTGTGTTCTGTTGTGGTCCCCACCATGCAAGAGAGATGTGGACAAGCTGGAAAGGATCCGGAGAAGAGCCACTAAAATGATCAAAAGACTGAGAAATTGCCCTGTGAAAAAAGCCTGAGAGAGCTTGGTCTACTCAGTGTCGAGAAAAGAAGTCTCAGAGAGACCTTTATCACCATGTTCCCATGTATTTAAAGGGTGGCTAAAGACTGATACTCTCTGTTTACAAGGTGTCATGTGGAAAAGACACCTGGGTAATGGGTGCAAATCTCCCGGGGAGATTCGGTTTGGATACAACAGGAGAATTTTTCGTAAGAACAATCAGCCATTGGAATAATCTCCACAGGGAAATGATGGACTCCCAGCACTGGACACTTTGAAGATCCAGCTGGACAGGGTGCTGGGGCATCTTGTATAGGTCATGCTTTGCCAAGAAAGGTTGGACCAGGTGATCCCAGACTTCCCTTCTAACCCTGGTAATCTGTGATTCTTACAATTTTAACAATCAAATAAAAATAGAATAAACACTTGTTATTGGCTCAGTGATGCTGACAGTCACAGAACAAATTATCTAATCAATCCAGTAAAGTCTTATTATAATACCATTAAAATCATTATATACATTTTCTTAATACTTATCCATTTTCTGTGAAGCTTTGCTTAACCTTTCATTGTTCTTCTGCGTCCTGAAGTCAATGACAGAAGTTTGCTAGAGAAAAAGGGAAGTAGGGTGGTTGCACCAAGTCCTTAATACCTCAAGTTTTTTGCCAGAGAACAGCAATGCAGATGCTGGGAGTTTATTTATTCTCATCTTTGGGTTCAATTAAGGTAATTTTTATACATCATATGTGTTTTGCATGCTATCTTCCTTTATTGGTCTACAGTGTCCCATTACATCTGAATTTCCTTTATATTGCATATTCTAAGTATATTGGATATTTGTTCCTTATTAATTTTATTTTCTCTGAAAACTTTTCTTACTCAGGTCCTGAAGTCGTATTCCTTTAACCGTCTATAACCAAATATTGCTGAGTTTTTTATAACTGTAGAGCCTCTCTGCAGAACCTGGTATAATCCATTATTTATAATTTCAAAGCCTGTGTTATTCCCCCCCACTTGCACACTGTACACATAATTGTTCTAGAGACATAGATAGTTCATTCTAAAGAGATTACGCGCTTGTTAACACTACCTGTCAGTTACAGATAATATATCCAAATTAGTTTGGCAATAGGCTTTGCATCACATACTTATACAAAGCAAAACAAAACAAGATGGGGAATCGTTGCCTGCTCAATACACAATTGCTGTAATCTAAACCAAAGCTCAAGGCATGGCGTAGACAAGCCCAGACAAGCCTAGACAGACTCCAGGTCTTGCTGCATTAAATTGAAGCCTGTAATCTTTTCTTTACTGGCAATGGCAACACTGGAGATGCTGGGTTACAAAATATTATGAAGTTCCCCTGTACACTAATGGGACTAGTGGCACCTCAGCAAAGCTTGTGAGTGCTGTTTCAGCATGGGAGGAGAGGCAGCCTGCAGTGCAGGTGGCTACATCTCCTGCTTGCTGAAACCATATCTGCTGCTTGGAACATGAATTGCCATGTGCAAGAATATAGTGGCTCTGACCATTCCTACCTGCACTGTATAAAGTCTATCCCTCCTCTTACCCTTTCAAAAAAAAACATGTTTCATTTTTATGTCTACCAACAGGCACATAAGGGCAACACAAGAGGGATATATAATGTATTGGGAAGAGAGAGGAGAGATTTGTCTTCACAGCTTATATTCAACATGGGTTTATCTCTGCATTGAGGGTATGTAAGGGATTTACTTCAACAGGATTTAGGTTCCTATCTATGTTAGTGTCTCTGTCTGAGTCTACATATATTATATATCATATATATATGCTGACTAAACTTAGCCAGTGAGACCACAGGAATCCTCCAGGTAATCACTTGGGCATGGATTGAGGGCATGCTTAGGTGGTAGCATCTGAAGGAATATTCTCCTGATGAATGTGCTGTATGAACAGAGACAAGAATTTCAAAACTGCCATGAGGATGGCCCTCAAAGTCAATAAAGACACCTTCTGGGCTGTGAAGTTCTGCCAATGAAACAGAAACATAGGAGTTAGCAATGCTGGGATGCTGTGACAGCAACAGAAACCAAATATATACCTAATAAAGTGTTCTTTTTCCACCTAGCACAGCTCTACATGGCCTGGATGGTTTACTGCATGAAAAAAAAAAAAAAAAAAAAAGCAGCCTTGAAAAGGTTAGGGAGAACTTTACCATTGACTAAATTCTCATCATGCTGCCTGAGGATATATGTGGGTGAAAATCACTGTTTCATTTGAAGACAAGAGCCAAATTTCTTTCCTGTTATTAAGAAAATAGAGCCAGTCTTGGTCTAAGAAGAACGACAGAAGTGAGACTTTATGGTCTTTTTTGTCTGCAATTTCAGCTTGTAACAGTTGCAAGTTAAAATAATATCTTTTGAATATAACACCTTCCCCCTCTCTCCCTACAAATGGCTACCTTTTGGTTCACTGGGTTTTTAGAACTATTTTAAAAAATTGCTAAAAATGTGTAGGAGTGGAAGTATGATTTATCATTAAAATTTTCTTCTGTATGAGCTTCAGTGAGCTCTGTTTACCACTTATGCTCAGGAGTCTCTGATTCTGCACAGAAAAGCCATGAAAAACAATTTACCCCTTTCTTCCTCATGCTTTTCATACTATAAAAAGGCAATTACATTCATCATTATTTCTTGGACTAAATATATATCTGTACCTTTTAAATCTACTTTACATCTGAGGTTTTTGCAATACACTGGAATTGAATTCACATTTTCTGGCATCTGTTAATGACCTTTCCTGTTCTTAATGTTACAGTGAAGTAAAATGCTTGTAAGTGGATGCAGAACACAGCAAAGTGACAGTCTCCTCTGCCTCCTGCCATAAAGATATTTCAGGCAGTCTCGATGCTTCAGCAGACACTTAGGGCTTGGTAGATGTGTCCGCTGTAACACAATCCAAAGCATATCTTGTTTTTTAAAACACTTCTACTGAGTTTCATTCTCCAGGAGGTCACTGCATTTCTGCGAGAGAAACCCTGGGTTTCCCAGGGTTTCCAGAGGAAACAAGTTTAATTTGGAGGGCAAGACAAGATCAGTTAAAGTTGGATTGAAAAGAGCTTCCAAGGTCAGACTTGCCTAAGAGACACTGGTGGCTCTGTCTACTTAACACAAATGTTCATTAAAGCGTCCCAAGGTTCAGAAAGAAATGCAGGACACAGGCAATTCTCACAGCTTTTATACCTCCACTTTCATGTACAGCAGCTGCAGGACAAAAAGTGCTGTGTCTGAATTTCCATTTCCTGAGCTGGGAATTTCCATTTCCCCATCATTGTACTGACTGGTAAAGTATCATAGTTCTTTTCAGAATAAGAATAAAGACAACTGCAAGTGATTTCACTAATAAGCACAGGGGGTTTGTGGGGTTCAACACAGTTAATAGCAACTATAAATTTATACTGTATCAACAAACGTTCCATGATCAACTGGGAATAAAAATCCAGAGTCCAAAAATTTCACAGATAACTGGAGAGCCAAAGAGTAAGAAAAGGTGAAAGCAGTTGCCAATTCTTAACACAGCATTCCTAACAACATATTTTATTTATTGCCCTTATCGCCAGGATCTTGCTTTGTCTACCTGTCATCTCCCATTTATTTAAAGATCAAACCCCTTGGAATAAAGAAAACACCGTATTTTTCTCTTTATGACACCACACCCCATGCACACTTCGAACAAACTTTCCTGTCCTCAGAAACTTTGTCTGTCATCTAGAAAGATGAAGAAGTAGCAGGTGATGAGTATTTATGTAATTCCTCTTGGTTTGCTTTTAATTTCTCAAATACACCCATTCAGGGTAATGGTAGCAGTTGAAAACCCCTCCTCTTTACCACTCCTGTGCATGTTTCTCAGATGAGTTTCAAGTTTCAATTCCCGTAAACAGCTCAGTGATCATATTTTCCTGTCAACTCCCCCCCAGGCCTGGAGCCAGTACTGGGCTTAATGACTTCATTTCCCAACATTTTCAGTATCAAGACTTTTATAAGCAAAAATAAATAAAAAAATAAGTGTACAAAAGTCTACAGAACTGTTTCACACTGATGTGTGGCTCAGGAGAAGAAAGAATGCACTTCAAAAAGCTGTTTATGCTTATAAGATGAGCTGACCCATATATGTTAGTATATATCTATGTTACTTTATCTATATACTCATACCACTTACCTTCACACCTTCTGTAAGGTATACATACAGGTGTGGAGAGAAGTTGCATTTATTTTCTACTTTTACCTGACTTATTTGATGGATAAATCTACGTGTCTGCATTTATCTTAATCTGCATTAATGTGTGCTATTATACTCTTCTCGTTCTCTGCATTTCTATCTTTATGGGACATGCATTCAAAAATGTTTTGTACTTTTTTGATTTGAGCTACTTTGTTCAAAACAAAGCAAAATTGAGCAATGTTAGAATTCATGGTATAGCATGAATTTAAAAGTGATCTCTTAAGTAAGATAAAAGCCCTTCAAATCATCACCTTAACCAAGGAGTCAGACTGGAATGAGCATTTTGAAGTAATGGCAATGACTTTAAAACATAGCGTTTAATCCCCTGCATTGAATGCTGGTAAAATCATATTTATTATACTGAGCTACAAAGGTTACAGGGGTTCCACTGGGCATCAGGACAAAATTGGATTTGATATTACAGCTAACAATATGTCCCAGAAGGCAAATGTTGTGACAATGAACTGTGAAAGGGCAAACTCTAAATGCTGATGGAAAAGGTTAACAGCATGCTGAAGAATGTAATACAAAAGGAACAGTCTATACTCTATAAACTTGACATAGAACGTATGCAAGGAGCAATTTCAAAGACGATGAATACCAGGAGAAAAAAGGAAGCTGTAGTGGATTAGACCAAACTGGCAACTGAGTACTACATAGCTAATTGCTCATTTCCTTCTTCACCCCAGTGGGATAAGGATAAGAACTGGAAAAAGGCAAATATCATAGTTTGAAATAGGAATAGTTTAGGAATGAAACAAAATAAAATATAATAAAAATAATAGTAATAATAATGGTAATGAATTAAAGATAACAAAAAAAAGAGAGAGGAATAAAGCCTAAGACACACAACTGATGTACAGCGGTGCTCACCACCACCTGTCTGATAAGTAGCCTGACCTGAGCAGTGGTGGGTCCCCACCAGCCAGCTACCCCCATATATTGAGTACCATATGCAACGGTACGAATAACTCTTTGGCGGTTCGGATCAGGTGTCCTGTCTCTGCTCCTTCCCAGCTTCTCATGCCCCTTCTTCACTGGCAGAGCATGAGAGAATGAAAAGTCTTTGATCAGGGTAAGCACTACTTAGCAACAACTAAAACATCAGTATGTTACCGATGTTATTCTGATACTAAATCTGAAACACAGCACTGTACAGTTACTAAGAAGAAAATTTACTCTATCCCAGATGAAACCAAGACAGAAGCCTGCATTATTAATCAGAAAAAATGAGCATATTTTCTGAGGCTAAAGAAGCCTTCTTAAAAAACATATGGGAATCTTGTATAAATAACACAATATAAGACATATCTTGTCCAAATAAGATAGATGCCTGGTCTGGTATAAATTGGAAATGAAGAAAGCTGAGGGAAGTGTGGAAAAGCGGCAAAGTAAATAATACCACTGAGATGTTATGCATAATGGAATAAGAAAAGAAAGAAGCACAGGTCCAAAAAAACTAATGACAAGAGAAAAGTCATAGTTGAGATTAAAGAAAAAGCAAAGGAATTTAGCGTTCTTTTAAAAGAAAAAGCAAAGGAATTTAGTGTTCTTTTTAACCAATCTTTACAGCAAATAAAGGACAGGGAAATTTTTACACCAAAGTTCTTTTTGTATGCTTCTTCCATAACTTTAAAGTCTATGAAGGGAAAAATTAGAGCTTACAAGATCTGAAGGGCAGTAGCAAATAAACTGCCATGTCTGCATTTCATTTGAGATCAGAATGAAATTAAGTGTGAAAAAGGTGACATATGTATGTGCCTCCTGCTTTCCTTCTGCAAGAGAACTGCTCTCCGATGCAAGAGAAGCAGAATTTTGTCTCTTGGTCCCCGCATTTCCATGGAGTTTATTCTTTTACCCTGATGGCTTTTTGTCACCTCTTTTTGAGGCTTTAGACAATTGCTTCTGCCTCTAGAAATTTATAGGGTATTCATAAGTCCTCCTAATCTCCCACCTTTCTCACTCTCACCTTTCTTGTTCATCTTGTCCATCCAGTGTTTTTTTCCGGCTTCAAAGCTATTCCTTTCTAACAAGTTTCTTCCTTTGTAAATTCCAAATAAGAAATCTGTGGTTTCTTCTTATTCTTCTACTAGAAATCTGCATTGGTTATTTAGATGTATAAACTCTCAACAAAAGGGGTTATGTCTCCTCATAGAAAAGCTGCCCGGCAAAAAAAAAGGGGGGTGATACTATAGGCAGGTAAAAAGCACTATGAATATTAAGAGAAAAACAAACATTTGTTTTGAATGTTCATGTTTTATGTAAGTGAGAATAATTTTCTAGCTTTAGTCATACTGGGCATCCAGCTTTATGCTCTTCAGCAGTCAGCACAGATATTAGTTGTAGACAGTTGAGCATATCCCAAAAGAGGTAGATGAAAAAGTTATTTTGTTGAGTAAGGTTGATATTTTTACTTGTGTTGTGGTGTCAGTGCATAGTGTAGAGTCCATGGGAATAAAGTGTAAAGTAAATACAGATCTTTATGTTGATTTTTAATGAAGCTATTAAGAAAAAATCCATGTAATTGTTTTGACATTTCACTAAAACTAGAATGACTCCAAAAGGAAAGCAAAGCTGTTTGGGTTTGGGGAAGATTTATTTCCTGAGTTTGAACCATTTATTTAACCCTGATTTAAAACAAACAAAAAAGCCAATATATGTTTGTTTTATTACTTTTTTCTTCATTTCATAGATATCAGGGATCTAATTCAGATTTGAGAAGTACCCGTGTGGGAAACAAATGAAGTGACAGCAGAGTGGGAGGAATAAGAGTTGTTATCCAAAATGTTCTTGACACCATCACACCCCTTCAAGTGTTTGTTAAATAATATATTAATAGTACATACAGCCTGGGAAAACGTCATTCTGAACAGATGCTGTGGAGAAGGCAAATGTTGTGATCACTGTGCTAACACAACAGGCTGGGCCCTCACCATGGGCTTGGCAGCAAAATCTGTTCAGTCCCAATTAATATTACTTTGTCTGCAGCCCCAGTATCATTATGGTTCCAAGCACAGCATTATGAGGAGCACAACTTCAGCAAGAGCAGCTGTTTCTGTATGCAACACACATCGTTGCACTCTCTTTTGCTCTGGTATGTTGTTGAGTTATATTGCAAAATGGCCAAACCCTAAATACCCAATCTCTTTAATGACCTTAATATCTGGTCTCAGGTAAATATCAGTAATGATCTCTGTTTAGCTTATGTGTCCATAAAAACTATTGGTCTAGATGTTTCATGTGAAGTACTAGAGCTGACTCTGAAAAGCCATCGGTCTGAGGTATGAAATTTCCCTACTCATTAGAAAAGGGCATAATGCTTCACTGAACATTAGTCTTGTTAGAAGTTTAGACAAGCATAAGGATTGGCATTAACCCTTTGTTAACACAGCTAGAACTGTTTGTGCCAGACTCACACACATCGACATCTTCAAGCGTGATGAAAAGAATGGCCAGTCCTCTTTCTGCTTGGATCAGAGGCATGGCACATGAGAACTGTGAATGATCCCAACAGATGGATCTGAACTATGAAAACAGTGTGCCCTAAATGTTTGGACTGGTTTTATGCAGGTGATCTTAGAGTTCAGTTGCTGGTGAGAGATGAAATTTTCAGCAGCAAAGAGGAAGAAAGCTTACTAAGACAGTGTATTAGCCAATGTATACAGGGTGAGAGAAAAGGTTAGATGTTACCTCTAAGCATATGGATGTATTTTTAATTCTTTTCACTTCTATAAAGCTTTGTTGATGTGTCTGGTTTTGATTTAGTAAATGTATCCTTCTTTCACTTTCTCTGGCTTGAATTCAGTATGATTTTCAGCATCACTGTAATTGACTACAACCAGGGCACTTTGTATCTCCAGTTGTGGTGGTTGGAGACTAGGAGGTATACAGCTCCTGCCTCTGTCACTGATCCACATGATAGAATCATATACATTTAAACTTCACAGGCTATTTTGGGAAATGGAAATTCATTGGCCTTGGAGAGTATTTTCCAGTGAACACTGACAACCAGAAGACTATTTTGACATTCATTCGGCAAGATAGTGGGAAGCACACCTCAAACAGTGGTTTCAAGGGAGGCTGTGTTGCCAGTTAATTTATAGTTTAGTTTTCTGCAGTGAAAAGAGGCCAGGAAAGCCTATGTAGGTAAAAATTGGCTGTTTTACTTTTAAAAATATATAGCCAATATAAACAGGAGGTTTGTTGGGTGAATTTCAATGTAAGATCTCATAGACTGCTTCAGGCAATCTTCATTACAGCTTTCCAGTCTAACCATAGTGAGTCAGCCCTGGCAAAGGGACAAACTCCCACATAGCTGCTCACTCACACTCGTCTGCAGGACAGGGGAGAAAATAGGATGGCTTCAGTTCGTTCAGAGGAGGCCACAAAGGTGCTCCAAGGGCTGGAGCACCTCCCCTATGAAGACAGGCTGAGAGAGCTGGAATTGTTCAGCCGGGAGAAGAGAAGGATCCAGAAAGATCTTATAACAGTCTTTCAATACTTAAAGAGGCCCTACAGGAAATCTGTGGAGGGGCTTTTTACAGGCGCATGTAATGACAGGGCAAGGGCAAATGGCTTTGCACTGACAGAGGTGAGAATTAGGTTAGATATTGGGAAAAAATTCTTCATTATGAGGGTGCGGGGAGGGGTGTCTCTACTCCCACAGGGTCTCTGCAGGGCTGAGGGGATCTCTGCTCCAGCCCTGCAGCACCTCCTGCCCTCCTCCTCCTTTGCCCTCCCTTGGGGTCTCGTTGCTGCTGCTTCCTTCTTGGCTTCCTCCTCCTCTGCCTGTGCTGCCTTTGGCTGTGCACAGTGGTATCTCTCGGCATTTGTAACAGATCCCTTTCTACAAACTGATCATTATTGCATTGCTATTCTTGCTTTAATCATGAAGCACCAGGAGATTCAAGTTTATAATCTTCACAAACCATACCTAGCTGTGTCAGCTGAAGATTAGGTTTCTTTTTACCAACACCAGCATATTAGTAGAAAACCTTTATAGACCTTGAAAAATGATTTACATTAGTATTTTGCTCTTTTTCATTACTGTTGCATATGGTGTGATAGCTTGTGACACCAGAAAGTACTGATACAGACCTTGCTAATGTTGACCATGAAACACTCGCATCACCTAGGGGGTGATCTCTCCCCACCTCAGTTCTACCCCAGCTCGCTGCCATCTTCCTTCCAGTCCTTCTCCATCCAGATAGCTCCCAGTGTGATGCCTCCTTATGGACTAATGTTTCTACATTAGCTCTGATTTTCCCCCCTCATCTTGAAAGAAGACCTCAAGACAGATCACATCTCCTCTTAGGTATAGAACAGCAAAGCCTTGAGGTGATTGGTTGTCATGGTTTAGGCCGTAAATCAGCCATGCAGTTTGCTACATGGAGAATTGAAAGAATGCAAATCCCACAGGTTGAGATAGGAACAGTTTAGTAACTAAGGTATAACACAAACTACTACTGCTACCACCAATAATAATAAAGACAAGAGAAATACAAGGGAAAAGAATACAACAGCTCACCACGTATACCCAGCCCGACCAAGCCAGTGCACCCCTCATCACCCTTCCGGGTCTCATGCTCTCCGTTTCTGCATCCTGGGCATGATGTGCTGTGGTATGGAATACCTCTTTGGTCAGTTTGGGTCAGGTGTCCTGTCTCTGCTTTCTCCCGGCTCCCCCTCCTCCCTGTCAGAGCATGAGGCTCCAAAAGTCCTTGGCCAGACCAAACATCACTAGGCCATGACTAAAAACATTGGTGTTATCAGCGCTGTTCTCAGGCCAGAAGTCAAAAACAGTGCTGCACCAGCTACCGAGAAGGGGAAAAATGACTGCTACTGCTGAACCCATAACAAATGGATATGTTCCATTTTTAACTTCTACAGGAATTGGTGAGGGGTACCCACAGCGTAAGAATTACAAAATCTTGCTGGTTTTGCCTCAAAATTCAGATGCTAGAACTGCTTATGGGGGAAGTAAAGCTTCTTTTTTTTTTTTTTTTTCAGTTCCCCAAAGTATGCCTTTTGATGATTAGTTAGAACACATGGGAATTTTTTTAAATGTATACCCCTACTTCAGTTATGACAGTAGGCCATATGAGAAGGAAATGCTTAAAATCTATGCTGGTCTGCAAATACTTATGCGGCTAAAAGACACTTTCCTTCATAGTACTGACTTCCACACTTTTTTTTTTACTTCCTTCAACATAATGCTCGAGCATCTCTTCCAATAACATGATGTTTTTATAGACCTATGACTATAAACTTAATGGCCTTCACTATTCTTAACTGTGTAAATTTAGCATTCTTTTATAGCAGGATGTTCTATCCTACCAAAGTAATAGACAGCTTAGTCAACTAAAGTTTTATCTTTTCTTCAACCTCTTTGTATCCCTGTATTACCTGATTTAGTATTCTAATACAGAATTGTTATTCTTTTATAGTTATGTAGAACATGAAGTAGCCTAAACATTCCTAGTGGGTTTCCAAACTCTGATCTATAGGAATTTATAATAAAAAAGATTTCTGTACCTTCGCATAGGATTTTTACAGAATCAGTCAAAAATACTAACAAGTGCAGTCTCTCTTCTTTTATTCAAATGTAATTGTCCTAAATTCTTTTGCAAGTATATTTACAACTTACAAGAATATCAGCAAGTTACCGTATTTTTTCTTGTATTTTATAATTACCAATTATAAATTTCAGAATACTCTTGAAGCAAAACATTGGTTATTTATATTAGGATTTTACATTAAAACCTCTTTTCGGACTGCTAACCACTATATTGAAGTAAAAGACATTATTCTTGCTTTGAAAGGTTGACAAAAAAGATTCAGCACAGAACAACAAGAATTCAGTTTGCAGAAGGTACACACCTTGAACTTTTATTTATTTACTAGAATGCTTTAGATCTTTTTTTTAATTTTTTGAAGAAAATGAAAATAATTTACTAGTAAGACTGTAATACTACACCACAGCTGTGTGTTTATATTTTGGGAATGACTGGACAAAACACAAGCAGTGCATTAATTTTAATTTTCCAACCACCTGTATTGCAGCACTATAACATGTACTTTGGAATCTTGATTCTCAGAGTACATGAGATAAAGGCCAGTAATCATTGTCAAGAGCTAAATATTTATAAACAGCATAAAGCATTTGGCAATCCCACAAAATCTAGAATAATTTTCCTATATTGCAAGTGCTCCCTTCAGATGCTTTCAGATTGCAATAAACAAAATGCATTAGCTTAAAAAATGCAAGCTTCATTTCCTCTCTTGCTTTTGAAAATAATTGGGTTGTTCACATAGTTTGTAGAATCCTGTGTTACATAACATAAAATTTCTTTTTTAATGGAAAACTTAAATCAGTTATGACCTAGTTGTAAAATTGTCTCTCAAAAGCTTTTTACTTTATTTTCCTTTTTAAATGATACTGGGGTCCTTGAAAGAAAGGAGGGTATTTGGCTTTTAAAGTTTCTTTTACTCATGCTGCTTGCAGAGATCATCATCAAGACAAGATAATCCTCCATTTGCATTCTAATAGTTTCCATTATAAATGATTGACAGAGCTTTATAGTGCTATGAAATACTACTAAAATGAGGATTAAATTGTTTTCTTATTCTGAAAATAAAAAGTGCAAAAGAATGGCAGATCTTCCAAAAAGTTTCATGGTATTGTGCACTTGAGAAGGATAAGCTTCTAATATGCTCTCTAGGGAGAAGCTTGTAAAAAATAAGTCAGCATCTAACCTGAAATGTTAGCAGTGTAAGTGGAGATTTTTTTCCCCTATTGCCTTTACATTACATCCTTATGAATAATGAAAAGAAGATAACAAAAAGAGTGCTTTAATTTTGGTCATCTTCAAGTGTCCATTTGTTACATGAATGTTTCATATTATTATCCTGAATTAAGCTGAATTATAAGCACACAGGTCAGAATGGATATGGAAACATAAGTCAGCGATTAATCTTGGTTACAGCCTATTTAATGATCGTCATGGTGCAGTGCAAAGTCCTTTTCCTCGGTCTGTATCTGTTCCTTAAACTCTGTTGACTTCCTTAAACATGTTGAGGTGGGGAATAACACTCATTTGGAATTGTGAAGGCTTCCCTTTTCAAGTAGAAGAATGTACTTTTTCAGTCTCTCAATAGATTTCTGAGTAATTTAGGCATCTCCAGCTGATCAAAGTTTTCCTGCCTGTTCAGCAGGACTTTTACCCTGAGGTCGTAAGTAGGTAATTTTGCTAATTTCAGCCCTAGATTCTGCATAAACCAGTTTTTAACTGCAAAAAATTTTTGAGCTACAGGAAGTTATTTCTGTGCCAACAATTTTTATTACCATAATTTTAATCTTTCTAGTTCTCTTTAGTAGTTGCTTCCTTGAAGCCAATTCTACAAAAGGAAGAAGTAATGTAATCAAATGCTTAAAGAAAATATGTACATTATTTAAAACTAAATATGACTTCAGACATGAGTTTTATGTAAAAAACGAATCACTTTTTCTTCCCCATATTAGTGAGTAAATTAATTCTGTTGATTGTAAAGATAATTTTAATCATTGTGCAGCTTGAGTAAGTTGAACATACGGGCTCAAACTCAGAAAAATGTTGCTTTTAATTCTATTGCATTACTTTCAAGAAATTACAGTAACTAATTTGCTTTGCGCATGACTCCACTTTCAACATGGCTAACAGGTCCTTATTCATCCTGAAGAAGAAACCCTACAAACCATGATGTGAGAAGGGCTGCTTAACCTCATCTAGGAGTCAGGTTAATTAACAATTGCTTTCCTGGAGATTGGACAGCTGTACAGAGAAGCTGGCTAAGCATACACTTAACTAAGAATATGAACAGAAACAGAAGGTCTGTTAATATATTAGAAATTTAGTTCATAAAAATGAAATGCAGTGAAGCCTGACCAGTTCAGAGAGATGACCAGTAAACAATTTTCCTTATCTTACCGAGGAATGTGCAGTTGGCCTGTTACCTCAAACTCTTCCTTCTACAAGTCAGTAAGATTAATGGGTTAAATGATCTTCTTTTTTGCCAGTGACATAAGTTTATAAATCCTCAATCCTTCCCCTCCTGCCCATTAGAACATCCTGGATTATATTGTTTTAGAGCCTATTACTGTCCATTACTGTTGACCATGTTGCTTAAATATGCATAGCCACGGTTTCATTGATCTTGTATATAAGGCTTGAAATAACCAAATTTTGCTGTAAAATACACGCACTTTCACTTATTGTGTTATTTACAGAAAGGATAAGCATGCTAGATCTTGAAGACTAAAGTACAGCAAACAACAAGCTCTTGACACTGCTGGCCACTCCTTGCAATTTCATACTAGCACTTTATATACACACATATATATATGTGGAGTACCTCTTTGGCTAGTTTGGGGCAGGTGTCCTGTCTCTGCTTCCTCCCAGCTTCCCTCTTCCCTGGCAGAGCATGAGGCTGAGAAAGTCCTTGGCAAGACCAAACATTCTAAGCAGTAACTGAAACATCGGTGCCATCAGCACTGTTCCCAGGCTTAAAGTCAAAAAAACAGCACTACTCCATCTACCAAGGAGAAAAATTACTGCTACTGCTGAACCCATGACAGAACAGTATCCACTCCTTATTCCACACCATTCACATCATGCTCAGATCCCACATTTTCAATATACCATCACATGTCTATATATACATCCACACATACACACAGAGGGAAAGAGATCATCCCTTAGTGCATGGCCCAAACCCTATAAAGCTGTTGAGTCCATCTAGTCCACGATATCTGGCTCCATCTTTTGTAACAGCATTTCAGATCAGGGGAGGCTGTGTGCAATGTTCACACACATGGACAACCCAGGCAATACTGTCCATTGCCAAATCCACCCCTTGATCATGAGTCCCTCTGTATGTTGCACCTCTGCCCTGATGGTCTGAAGTGTCATGGGCCCACCAGGCTCAAAGTAATTCACTCTGCCCTTCACCAGTTTCTGCAGCTTTTTATTGGGGACTCCATCCAGCTGCCTTCCATCTCCAATGCTTCCAAAGCACTGAAGGAGCCCAGTGGACTACATACTCTCACATACTGTTCCACACACCCTGCAACTCATGAATGTCCAGCCTCAGGGAAAGTCTCTTGGTCATCCTGGATTGTAGTTTTTCAACAGACAAGGCCCACACCGCAGTCCGCTTAACTCTCGGGACCAGACAAAATGGTCGTCAGTAAAACACACTCTGTATGCATGTCAACATGGTTATCCCCATCACAATCAGGAGGCAGGTCTCAAGGGTACCCAAAGGCCATTCAAAACCGTCAGAACTCTCAAATGACGCTGCTGTCCTTGTCCCTGGGGCTGGTGTAGCTGCTGTGCTTGTCACTGGGGCTGGTGTAGCTGCTGTGCTTGTCACTGGGGCTGG
>JANRGW010014337.1:0-21007 GCA_024733675.1 Psilopsiagon aymara | reverse complement strand
GAAAGTCAAAAACACAGTGCTGCACCAGCTACCGAGAAGGAGAAAAATGACTGCTACTGCTGAACCCATGACAGTTGTTTAAGTAGTTCTGGGAATAATACAGTAAAGGAGGGGCTTAGCACTTGCATTTCGTTCCATTGTTTTTAACACATCAAACGCCTGTGTCAGTAAGACCATTTTAGTCTCTTCCCATTGCTTCCCTCGTGTAACAGACAAACACCTTCTGGCAGAAAATCATTTCAGATCCTCTTGACAGTAATAGAGGTTTTATATCCATAGAAAGAATAAAATGTCAGCAGATAGATTGGAAAGAAAAATACTATTTAGTAGCCAAAATCAAAGCTTAGTGACAACATCCCTGTGGAAAGACTGCAAGACAAAAAGGAAGTACTTATGAAGACCATCAAAGCAAAGGTTCGGGATATCAAATTTAGGTGATTTCTTTGGAAAGAGCATGAAGTTACATAATCCTCCACACTTAAACAAACACCTCCATAGTCTTATATAAGCTCGTTTTAGATCTAAAAACATAGAAAAAGAAGATAATCTTAAAATGGCATTTTAGGTTTTGTTAGAATTTTTACTTCTCTTTCTTTACATCTGTGCTGCTTCCCTGTGTGTAAGATTTTCCATTTTATTGCTTGTTGATGTACATTTTTTCTGTCTGAGATCTTTCACACAGAGAATACAAAAGAAGGATTTTATTTGATCCTGACTTCAGAGAGGAAGTCATCAATGTATTGAGGAGAAGAGTTAAACATCACTTGAACAGAAGTGAGAAATCTGGCAGGTGTTTATGTGCTGCAGAGTGACCACTGTTTCTCAACTCTATTCCTTGAGCAAGGTAGAAACAAAGAGCAATTCAGTCATGCATTGGAAGTAGCTCTGCTTTCCCCTAACCTTTCTGACAGTGCAATAATAACACACTGTGGAGGAGCACATGCTGCTAAGGGATATTTAGACCTAACAGTATAGTTTAGGTCATTTTCCCACTGCAAAGTACAATGTAGCATATTCTACAATCACACATCAGAACTGTCAGCTACTCTGTCTCTTCTGATTGACTCTCTATGAGTCCAAGAGTCGCTTGACATGGCTCCAGCCAAAGAAGTCTGGCGTCAAGCATACAAATGGCCTCACTAGGGACTTCACATGGCAACCACTACAAGATAGATATTCTTCATAAACTCAGATTAAAAGATGCAAACATAAACCCCTTTTTGAAAGAGCTGATATAGAGCAGGCAATGCAAAAAGTCATTAGATCTTAAAGCACAGTTATTATAAAAACGTAGTTTTTTTTTCCCCAGAATGTTTAACCATTTTAATGGTAGCTGCCACTAATTGTAATATTTTATATTCCACCTGCTCTGCTTGGTATTCAAGCAAGAGAAGGTGGAAACAAGACTGCCAAGACAGTGCACTGTTCAACCTTTACTCTCAAAATACTATTGTAATACACTGACTATTTCTCTACATCCCTTGCTGTAATCACAATTTGTCTTCCACCTGTGGAAACTCTGTATCCCAATGTGTTGCTCCTCATATGCAAAGTTAGAAGTGTGTCTGTGCGTTACCAACCATTAATTCCAACTTTTTATTATCTTATTTTTAACTTTCTAGGCAGCTAGGGAAGTTCCTGCAAAGGCTCCCTTTCATACCTCAGCACGATCCAAAAACTTTTCTGTATAGCAGAGGCATTTTGATGTTTCTGATCAGCAGTTCTGATTCTGAGATTTGCCTTAGTACTAAAATAAATTAAATCTTTTAAATGCTTTCTCACATCTATCATAAACTTCTCATTGGTTTGCTTACATCCTGTAACTGAAGCTTAATGGGATGAGTATTTTACCATCTCCACATCTGTCTTCTAACAGTATTTCCAATAGGAAATTAAAAATCCATTCACAGCTTCCAATAACTAGCTCATGCTAATGTCTGTCTCTGGTATCAAGCAGCCTAGTTGTGCCTTGATTCTTCTCCAATGTGAGGTTTACACAGTGTTCTTATTTTAGTTCAATCTGTGCAAATGTACAGCTTCCTTGTCCTTCACTAGATACACTTCTGCTTATCTGGTTTGTGAATCCAATAATGATGCTAAAGGGACTCATTTTCTTCTGTTGATTTACTGTGGACCATGATCATGAGTAGATATTGCACTGAGTGAAGAGCAACCTAGAGGACCCCTGGAATACAGGTAGAACTTCCCTGGTAGCTAGTGAAGAGCTCTGTTGTAAAAGTTCATAATACACTGTTTGAGCTCATTATTTTTCCTTTTTTTGTCATTTTCTATTTCTGACTGAATAGCCTGTCCCAGATTTAGAGCTGGTTAAGCTGATTCAACTTTTAGTTGAAATTGGCTGTATGTTAACAGAATCAGCAGAAATTTTAGCATTCATCCTTTCTTTGGCATTTTACTTTGAATGTGCATTACCAAAGTACTTTTATGATTGGTCATGATATAAGGCAATGATTGCTTTATTGTTTTTTTCGAAGATACAGAGTTGAGGAACTCTCTGTACTGGACTCACGACTGATGTTTCTAACACTGAGCTCTTTCTGATGTCTCTGTTTGCATCTCATTCTGCCCTAAACTGCATAAAGCAGGATGCCTATTTCTGTTGTTGTAGTATGCATGAAGTAGAATACTTACTGAGGTAAAATTATTTCCTAAAAATTGCTGCCTACTTTCTTCATATAAAATGTTATTAATCAGGCTTTAGCATTACAAAAGTTGCAAAATGTTGTTTCTGACTTGCATTGTAAGCTATTTCCTGCACTATTCCCAAAATCTTTTGTTGAATTCCTTGCACTCTTATGGGTTTCTGCTGCTGCTATCAATTAGCCTCATTTCAGGTTTCTACTCTTAGGGCAGGTAAATGCCTTCCCCATTTTCACAAATCATTTGAAATATGAGCTTTATTCCTGTTTTTGCATGTACACATGGGTTTCAGGAAAGGTGGTTTTACTAAAACCTTTTATTTGTTCCACTAAACACTCTGGAATCTGATTATATATTGATATCTTCTTCAGTTCTCTCAGATTTAATATTTGACATCTTGCTACGTCTTGTGGATTTGCAAATGCTGTTGGAAATTTCTAAGAAGTTACCTGAATATCAGGGTGAAAAAACTTTGTTATTGTTTGAAGTGCTGGATTCTGATTTTTTATAATATTGGCACCATATATTGGATTCAACAAAAGTGAGAAGAAACCAAAGGACAAATTCAGACTTTAAGTTCTTCCTTCCCTACAATATCTTTGACACACATTTTATAAAGTATTGTTCCCTAAGGATATTGTTGCAGTGAAGGACCAGAAATACTGTGCTATACAGGCATTAATCCATATTTCAGACTACTAAGAGCATTGTGCAACAATCTTTGGGATTTTACTGGGACCATCACTTCCAGCTGTGTGAAGTCTACGTTTAGACCACAAGAGCCTGATAGCCACAATCGGCTTTTGAGGTCCTGGTCTGCTCCCCAGGAACATTCCATCCACATTGTGGGGCATACAACAAACTCTCAGCATGTTCTCCATATCTCAGAGAAAGGAGAATGTGTCTCACATGCCAGGTGGGAGCCTGAGTAGTCCTTGATTTCAACTGTTTGGTCATCAGGATTCTGGTGAAACCCAGTAACATGTGGCATGCTTTTTCCCTCTACTGCTGAAGAGGGACACAGTGCCATGAAGGCAGGCATAATTACTTGCAACAGGGCTGATCATTGGAAATCTGACTGGTGCACTGTATTTCCCCAGGGTTTCTGTTTCAGTGGAGTAGCGTTTTGTCTTATACCAAACCACTTTCCCCTAATGATGGTGGTCTGTCTCTGGCAATGCATCTGGGCAAGGGTGTTTCTCCCCTTACTGCTTTTTGTCCTCTCCTGGAGTAATAGACTCCCTCTCACATGACACAGACTTCATTGTATGAAGTACAAGCAGTTCCTATTTTTGGACTTTCTCCAAAACAGAGAACATGAGAACTTTACTTTTTTCTTAACAGGAGCTGAAATTGTGATACTGCCACAGGCCAAAGTATTTATACATCAGGTTTATTGTCCTGTGCCAAAACTTAAGGTCTAATCCAGCTCTGACTCATGGAAACATTCCAGAGTAGAATTAAGTTCCTTTTCTGGTGGACTCTATTTATTTGTTTGAATGTTTATTCTTTTGAATAAAAGATGATGAAACAGAACTGTAATGATGACATGATATTGTCTCATCAGAGAATTAGAATAACGAGGGTTTTTTACCTATATAAAACTTTGAGACTTCTATTCATATTCCCCTGCCTTTCAGATTGATGCAGGATAATGTAGTATCTTACCCTGTATCCTCCCTTCCTGGTTTTAAGTATTGAGAAGGCAGGAAAAATACATGCAATAATTAGGCTATTTTCAGAAGCTTAAAATTGGAAACTAAGGCCTAGAAGCAAGTACTAAATTGGTCTCAAAATTCAGTGACAGAAAACAGTTGAGACTCCCAGGGACAAATTCAACCAAAATAAAAGCCTCATGTTTAAAAGGCCCTTTACAAGCATTGCCCTGACATTTTCTGATTTGCTAAAATCCATGCTCCATCTGACATGCATGCTATGGGAATGGAGAATTTAGTTTTAACAACTCAAACACTCTGCTAGTTACTTGGTTAGTGAAGGAGAAGTGGAAATGGTAAAGAAGTGGGGATGGATGGATGGATGGATGGATGGATGGATGGATGGATGGATGGATGGATGATGAGGAAGATTTGAAAGCTTGTGGTGCAGTGGGTTGGAATTACAAAGCTCAAGTTTTATTCTGGTCACATGTGGCTTAACCCCAGCTGACAACTAAGCAAACAGCCACTCACTCCCCTCCTCAGCAGGATAAGGGCAAGAGAACTGGAAGAGTAGAGGTAGGAGAACTCATGGGTTGAGATAAGAACAGTTTAATAATGGAAACAAAATGTAATAAAAATAATCAAAAGGAAAATAGCAAAGAGAGAGAAATAAAGAATGACAGGTGATGAAAGTTAAAACAATAGTTCACCACCAACCAACTGATGCCCAGCCAGTTCCCAAGCAGTGCTCCCCTGCCACACTTCCCCTTTGCTTTATTTTTGAGCATGGCATCATCTGATCTAGAATATCCCTTGGATCAGTTGGGGTCAGCTATCCTGGCTGCATCCCCTCTCAGTTCTTGTGCACCCTCAGCCTACTCACTGATGGAGTGAGGAGGAGAAAAGGCCTTGGCTCTGTATAAGCGCTGCTCAGAAGTAATGAAAACATTCCTGTGTTATAAACAGTTTTCAGCACAGATTCAAAACATAGCACCATACAAGCTGCTATGAAGAAAATTAACTCTACCCCCGTCAAAACCTGCACATCAGAGGCTCAAAGATATGTGATTCAAGAAATAGGCTTCCATTCTCAGATGGCACAAAAGTTTTGCATTGCAGCTGCTTAAATATTTGCACTGTTTTGAAAAGGTTTATGTGTACAATCCTGCCCATTATAACAAATGAAACACTTTTTTAGTTTTCTCCATTATTTCCAAGGGCCAAAAGTTTAGAATTGAAAATATCTCCTTGAGGTTCCTTTCTACTACAGCTTGTTATGCAGTCTTTCATATATGGACCTGCATTTCTCTTAGAAGCATCTTTCCTCTTTTCATGAATTATGTACAGAGTTGGAAGAAATTTCTGTCCATAAAGATCATTCCTTCTTTCCTTTCCCTTCATTCTTGTGCTCTCTGTACATCACTGTCTGTCTTTCTCATCTTTTTGATGGCTTACTGCCTTCCTTTTGAAGTTGTTTGTGTTCTTTGAACAATACAGGAATTCACTGCTACAGGTACCATTTTTAGCAAAACCCTGTTCTGTCAATTATATTGCTTTCAGCAGAATATTTCATGTGAAATAGTAGCACAGAACTGAACTAATATCTGATCAAGAAAATGACCCTCACCTTGAATGTTGCTTATCCAGTTTCTTTGATCTTCTTTGCTCCTTATTCTAATCATTCTTAATCAATGATTGGCAATTTTGATACTGGGAAATCTCTTTCTCCTTTGGCCTGGTACATTGTGTCATCCATTTCTCAATCCAGTTATTCTGCTCTTGACTAATTTCTGCTCTTAGTTATTCAACGTCATATCCTCTCTCCCCAGGTAGCTAAGTTGAATGAAGAGTTCACTTGCTGCTTTGATATAATTCTAGCTATCAAAATATAATATTGACATATATCTGCTTGCCAGTTCTGATAAAGGAGATTCACAATGTAAAAAATGCCTCTTCCAATCCTTCTTCACACCTCCTTTTTTCCCAGTTGTTAACTCTTCTTTCTCTGAATTTGTACTCTTGTTTCTGCTGCCTCCACTTATACTACTGCTCCGCTTCTCCCAGTCGCATACAGGTCCTTTCTGCAACTATACTTGTGTTCTTTTCCAGTGTCACATGCACTTCAACACTAACACCTTTTCTTTAATCACTTGGTGTTATGATCTCTTTACTTGTGACTCCCCCTGCTCCCAGTGAGAATAATGAACATTTTAGTCATTGCTTTCTAGTAGTTCTCCAAAGGCCTCAGGTTGCAATCAGCTTTCCACCTCTATTTCTTCAGGAAATTCTCTGAAGATCTGAAGGAAATAAAGAAAGGCCACTTCATTATCCAGATTATCCAGCAAATCTTTGAAGGACAGGTGGACGTAAATAAACGTCACAAGGGTGTTTGCCAGTCAGGAAGCAGAGCTGACCCTAAAAGAAGCTGACAATGAGTGATGTTGTTAGAATCCTTCTTATATCAGTCAAAAGTTGCAGGAAAACACAGAGGGAATTGAGGCTGAGGTCAAAATTAGGGGAATGCTACCCTAATTCAATATTCTTATCAACCTGGCCTGAACTTCCATGGCCACAGATCTCCAACGCAAACATAACATCACTCTTTAATAGCCAGTATTCACAACCACGGCTCTTACCCATCAGTGGGTTCAGCTCTCATCTATAACTATGCTGTGGTGTGCACCTGCATTATTCATATATAATTCCCTGTGTTCCATGGATGCTCACAATGTCTACCAAGTTTAATTTAACATCTAGCTATAAAGACTGTATGTGGCCTGCCACTTTTCATGAAATATATTTGCCTAGAGCAGGTAAGAGCAAGTTGCATCAAGCAATGGAGAGTCTTACTTTTAATACTGATTTTCTGTATTTTTTTTTCTGTGGAAATCCCATAGCTCTAATAAGGAATGTGGCTTTTCCTAGGCTGTACTCTACATTTACTAAATAATAATCTTTTACAATAGGTAAATTTTAGACAGAGCTATGTGTACTATTCTTCCCTTTTTCCACAAAAGGAATACAAGGCATAGGAAGAAAGAGGAACACAGATGGTTCTTTGAACTCAAATTGCAGTTCATAAGTTGTGTGCAGGCAGATGCTCAAAGTCATAGCAATGCCACTGTGGGGAGCCTGGTGTCTGTGCATTTTAGAACCTACGGAGCATCTGTCACCGTCCTGGTGAGAGAGATTCTCTTACCAATGGGTTTTTACAGAGAAGATGTAAATCTGATTCTGAGTGACTCAGAGATTCATTTAAGCACCAAAAGGTGTTCACTTTACTTTGAACGAGGGTGGCAGACTCAATCATGACATCATCATTACAGAGTTTCCAGTAGCAACCAGTCACTTTGGTGCATTTTGTTAAGGAAAAAGAATTCCTGGTCAAAAGACATTTATTTTCTATAAAAGACTGGCTTCTCTAGAAAGCGACACAGAGTGTGGCCTAGTTTGCACATCCCCAGTCAACTGTGGAGGTGCTTTTCTCCCTGTTGAACATACAGGGAACTTTGTGAGCTTAGTACTAACTTTAGCAGCCTACATGACATATACATTAAGATAGTGTGAAAAACCTCATACGGGAGCATAGTTTTTCTCAGCTAAAGGTGTCTCTAAGGAACTATCCCCTAATCATAGTCCAATTCAGTTCTGTAAGCCAGCATGTACCATGTACCATGAAAAATCAAAAAAGATTTTTCTGGTGAAAAATCACTAGGTACATGGTATTAGGACCTGAGTTCTCTAAAGCTGTGCCTGTGCCAGTGTTTTAAGCAATGCCAAAGGCAGTGCCTGGCAATCATCTACACTGCTAAGACATTGGAGGCAGCCTCTGGTGCCACTTTGACTATCACCAACTAGCTGCGTTTCAGAAATTCCCAGGCATGAAGAAGGAGCTGTCACAGACCACAACTTCCCAACAGTCAGTTTGTATGCAGCCATTTGGGGGGTGGTTTTAAACTAAAAGAGAGTGGATTTAGATTATACATTAGGAAGAATTCCTTTACTGTGAGGGTGGTGAGGCACTGGAACCGGCTGCCCTGAGAAGCTGTGGATGCCCCATCTTTGGAAGAGTTCAAGGCCGGGTTGGATGTGGCCTTAAGCTTCCACTAGACCAGGACAACCTAGTCCAGTAAAAGATATCCCTGCCCATGGCAAGGGGTTGGAACTAGATGATCTCTAAGGTCCCTTCCAACCGAAACCATTTTGTGATTCTGTGATTCTATGACTCCTTTCAAAAGTAAACTACTCTAGAATTATGGACATAACATGACCACAGACATACCTTGCTGCTGTAGGAGAGCCCAAACAATCCATGGGTCAGTACTTAGGTACCCAAACAAACCTCCTTTGAGAAATTCACTGTTTGTTTACACCAAAAATTTAATTTCAGATAAAACTGACATTCGCTCATGGCATTCACTCTAGATTATGCCAGTCTGCACTCATTCTGACCTAGTAAAAGCCATTTTCAAAAGTGAGTTCTGGTCATACCTGAAAAAAAACCAAGTGTTTTGAAATCAGACTGTACACATGTGCATGAATTTACAAAAGATGATCAAGAATATTTTAATAAATAATAAGTTCTTTTTTCGCTCAAAAAATAAACGCAAGTATAGACAAACCTGATACTCCCCATCTGTCACCAACTGTAAAGACTCCCACCATGACAGTTTTTCACTGTTTTGGGATATGAAAAAGACAACAGATATTTTCTGAGGGACATCCTGAAAGCCTTAGATGTTTATCTGAAAATATCTGGGCAATTGAGATTGAGAAGCTGAAGGAAATGCCAGTTCCTAATATATCCCTGATGCTGCTCCATAACACAACTCTGTTGTTCCTGTTAGCAGAGGAATAGTTACAGCTTGTACTGAGATGAGGCTAAGCTGTTAAGCCTGCTCCTTTTCCTATCACAGTTCCCCTGCAGCACTTCTCATCTTCCAAACCTCCTACTCTATTTTTGCTTTCCCAGTTCTGGTCTATTGTCAAGAGACATGGCTTTTCCAGCTCCCTGACTGCACTAACTGACATGATCAAGAAATTCTATTTCAAAAGACAGGGAGAAAAGATTGACGGCTTCACCTTCTGCAATAGCTATCAGACCTTGATCAAATCTCAAATCTTTAGTCATACTGCAAACTTTCCATCTAAGAGCTGTTTTCCAAGAAGACTTGACATCACTTAGTAAAGTTAATAATATTTGTATACTTTTATATTATTGCCTGTGTTACCGGCCTTATGTATTTAAACAGAAAAGAGTTTAACTTAGTGCTCATTTTGAAAAGAATTGTGTGGAATACTGTTTTTAAGCAAAAATTATTCCTTAAAGAGCAAAACCATCTGGAAATCTCTGGAAAACTTTGTCTTCAGACAAAGCTGCTCAAAGAATTGTATTTTAAAAATCAGATTCCTTACAGAGAGGTTCTGCGATCTCTCTGCTCAGGGAACAGTTATCATAGCACTGTTATATTAAGTACAACTTCTGCCATCAGAAAGGGCAAGTAATTCACCCTGTCATAATCAAAATGTGGTAACTTCCAAAAGTACAAAAATATGATGACTTCCCACTACTCAAACCTGAAAATGTTCATTTGATTTGATTGTACATCTGAAAAGCAGTAATGGTAGCCTGGAGAACTCCCTGAAATTCACCAGCAGGTCTTTTAGCAGCAGCATTCTCAGGTAACAGCACTTCATATTCCCATTCTTCTGTTCACTACATTCACCTACCAGCTGGATATTTTGCAAAGCCCACTATCTTTTCTTTGTCACAGCTCTGAGATAAACCAGACTAACACACTCCCTTTCTTCTGCTGTCTCTCTCTCATAAATACCTTAAAGGTAGGTACATTCTTTTCTTAGAATCAGTCCTCTGTCATGAGGCTGCAACCCACAGAAGAGAAGTTGATCTTTCCAGAGCCAAGTGGGCCAACCTATTTCTAAAGATTTCTTTAAAATATGAGGTAAGCAAAGTCATAGTATGAGAAAAGTCCTTTTCTCCAGAGCAGAACAATCGACCTGAGAGGCACAAGTAATGGGGAGTAATTCTTGATCTTAAGTACCATTGTTGAAGGAAAGAAGAACAACAGATGAACATAGTGGAAGCATATCAAATGGAAGGAAATTTGGCTGTTAATAAGTGTAAGATAGAAATCAGAAGAACTGTACTTCTCACCTAGACACTGAAGATACCATTGCATAATACTCAGTTACTACCGTTCTTGGATGCCTTACCTCCAACTTTATGTTTTGCATTTTTCATAACATATGTTTAATACTTGGGAGATAGTGATATCCCAGTATGATACAGAAACAGGAACTTACACTTCCAGAACAGAAACATCTAGACTGTCAATTCCAGAGAGATCAGACCCACTGAATTATGAGAAAATCTAACATGAAATTTATCACTCGTATTTTGGTTCTTCAGCAAGCAAATAAAACATAGAGAGTTGTTATTTTCCAGAACAAAATTGGTTTCAATAGCCTAAAAATTAGGGTTTACCCAAAATTTAATGGTTTTATTTTATTTCTGAAAAAAAAAAATAAAAATCAAATAGTTAAGTCTTAAGTTATTCCCTTAAGGTTTCCTCTTTCATTACAGAAGCGGGATTCATTCCTCTGAAGATGGAGTTGTATTTTATGTTGGACATCCAGCTTAGCACAGAATGACCCCCTCTCGAATGCTGATATTAGGTGAGCTGTATTCCACTATAATTCAGACTGAAACAAAATGAAATGATTGGTATCTTTGTTAAGGTATGTCATGGTAAATATTTAACCAACAGTTTTGTGACAAGCCAAAACATTTGTTTGATAAAAACCCTACAATAAAGTGTTTGAAATGTCTTCTGTTGTAAGATTTGATTATGCATTTAAGATTTTTTTTAATACAGTTGTACTTAAAATATAGTCTACAGATGAAGCATAACCTTCAACTCTCCCTTTGCAAGTTCTGTGTTGTGAAACACTTGTCAAATTAGTACGTCTCCAGCTAATTAAAATTAAACATAAGCAATCAAAATAATTTTTTTTAATTTGCAGTTCTGCTCCTCAAATCAGCATTTTTGAACAATATGAACTCTGTGGCTTAATTAACAGGGAATAGGGCTCTTCAATTTGCTCCTGTATCACATCTTGTATAAAAGAATGTTTCTAATCCTGCATTAATTCACTCCCCACCATGACTAGCACAGTTCAAAGACAAAAATTAATATTTTCAGGGCTTAGCTATGCACAGTTATCCAGACTCCTATCTTTTAATCTTGATTTCCACCCACGCTACAGCTTCACAAGCAAGAGGATTAAGAAATAGGGCAGTGAATGCATTACTATAACTGCAAGTCAATGCATATGGAAGTCAGTGGAAGATAATACTCTGATACAGTACTTTAGCTAACCTACTCCAAAGTGTGTTCTTAAAATCACATTTAAATATCCCACTATGTATGCTATTATTTTGTCTTTGCACAGTCCTTGACAGCAACGGGAAAAGGCTTTTGAATGTCGGTATCTTTCACAGACAGAAGTGAACTAACACGTGAGAACCAAGAAGGATTTTTCCCATTACTGCCACATCACTCCTCTCAAATCAGACCTTACATGAGTCATCTCAATTGGATATGGTGTGAGTATGGGGTTAGAAAAATGTCAACATGGTTGCAGATGCCAGTGTAAACACTGGTTGTAATTTTCACATTATTTCTCACTGGGAAATTGCTGATGCTCTGCACCTGCAGATGCTGCTTTGGAAGGAAAAAATGGTGTGCCTTCTGAAATGGCTGGCAGCTGTATTCGGTTGCCAGTCATGACTTTAGAATAAAGGAAGTGAAGTTCCTTTGGATAGGCAATGTAGGGGTGACACATTTCCACCACATCTCTACTGGAGCAATTGAAGCATGTGGTGTATGTGAAGAGGAAAAGCAAGATACACTGCAATTGGCTCCTCTCAAGATTTTCACTCTGAAGCATGTTTTTTCAGGAGGTTCATCCTTGGCTGGGAAAACATGTTACCTTCGTGACTGGCCTGGAACAGCTGCATGCTGTTAACATCTTAACATGTAACCCAACAATGCTTTATTGGTGGAAGTAGTGGAGGAAAAAAACCCAACCAAACAATAAAATGGAGTTTGCTTCATCAGAATAATGAATATGTTCTATTTTTACACTTTTGTTGTAGACAGTGACACAGTTGCATCTTGCTGCTGCCACCTGCGTAGAGAAGAGTTTGGATGCTCAGTCTCATTAAATTTAATTATGTCTCCCTAAGATTCTTCTCCCTACTCTTCTATTTGGTGAAACACTTGATTAAAGACAAGTTCTGATTATTGTTTGATTTTTAGAAGTTGTTATTCTACTGATATATATCTCTATTAGCAAACAAAAAATGAATGCTTAAGCCTTATGAAACCTGCTTAGTTAAAGAACTTATAGAACTATAACCCCCTTTCCTAACAAATTGATTGTGCACATTCAATGACATTATGAAAATAGAATCAGATGGCATTTACAAAAAAGAATGAAAAAGGAAGAGTAACAAAGTTGTTTCGTAATGGACCATAAGACTGGACTTCATTTTGTGATGCTTTTTTTCTTATTTAGACATCACGAACATTGTGGCTACTTTAAAGAAACAGAAGCAACAGAACATAAGTGACTGTCGATTTTCATGTTCTAAATTCATAAGGTAAAAAGGGAGATAATGAGATAATTTTTTTTCACTGATGGGCTGTCACATCACTTTACAAGGGATGACATAGGTGTAGGTATATAGACAGTTCCTTTGCAGTTAAACGTTGGTGTCTAGTGCCATTTGCTGTGCCACAGTCTTTGTCTGATTTCAAAAGGTCTGGCTAAACTTCTGTGTTCCATCTGCCAGACCCTTGAGGATATCTCACATACCATAAGCCATACCAAACAGCGCAAAGTACTTGCACTCAGTTGAGTGCCTAGAGTCCTTCCCAGCAACTGCAGAAGCATAACTGGCATGCAGCAACTTAATGCACCAAACCTCGTTTTCTTCACAGAACATCTGAGAAACCAGTTTAATTTATATGAATGTCTCGTTCTTTTCAGCTCTTGTGCTTTGTTAAGTAGCTGAGTGCTTTTTCTGACTCGGAAGAAAATATTGCATAGAAAGCTTAATGATTTAGCACTCTTTAAAAGTCCATGCATGTTGATAATATTTGAAGCTTCTCAGTGTATTCTAAAGTCTTTCCAAATGAGCTCCTTGGATACTTCATCCATTTTTAAATCACTCTAATGCATTGTCTCCAAATTAAATAAAAACCCAACCTTTTTGTGCTCCACACATAACCACAGCATGCAAGAGGTTGGATCTGATGATACTTATACAAAAATATGCATATTGTGTCAGAACCAAGGTCCACTATTCTACCTCTGACAGTGACCAACAGTGAATATCTGGAAGGTAGTACCAGGCAGTAAATACTATTTCTTCCTGAAAATACTCTCCTTGCCTCCCACAGTTTATGACTCAGTGATTTCTGGAAACAGACAGCTGTAAACGGCAGCTGGGAAGATTCTTCATCCTGAATAAGAGCTGCTCTTTCTAATTTTTATTTCTTTTCCCACTTGCTAGTTTCCTTTGGGTTCATTTCCATTGGGTAATTTCATTTTGTATAGCAAAGGACAGCAAAGAACTGATCCCCATTCCCTCCATTCCTGGAGTCTCCCTTGAAAAATACCTTGGCTTCACATTAGCCATCTTCCAGTTCTCTGGAGCTTTTTCACTTCATGTATATTGATCATGCCTAGCTTATTCAATTTGCTTTATAATACTCACTTCAGTCTTCTTATACATGAGAATTCATGTAATATTTTTGTTATTAAAAGGCTAATAAGTTATACAAGGTAAGATCAGGCATTAGACTGCTTATTGCTTCACTTTTACAGTAATTATAGTATTTCAGCAAGGAAAAAATCCACAATCTATTTTTTTGAATGAAAATCTTCATGAACTTAAGTCTCTATGTGACATTATTTTCAGTAGCTTTGAATTGTTTCTAGCTCATGGGCTATTTTAAAAGTCAGTTAGCATAAAACAGTACTTTCTCCTGTCATTCACTGCTCAGTGTTTAACACTGTCTCTTAATCAGAAAAAAAAAAAAGGCAAAGGATCCTATAAATTATATTTATGACAGAAGTGTAAAAAGCTGATACAAACCCCCACATTCAAATAGGTTTTAATTTGACCACTGGGACATTGTTTCTCCCAATACTCAGTACATAGCCTATGTAGCAAACAAAAAATAATTTGACAGCTAGTCAAGACCTATGCAATTTAAAACTATGAAATCAGGTCTTCATTGAATCTCAGTTAACATGGTACTTGAATACAGAAACAGCACCAGAAAATGTGAAAATAATAGCATTTTTCAAACTAAGATAAAAAACTTACTTTATTTTTCACAGCTTAAATACATTATGCTTTTAAAGATCATAGAATCATTGACTGGTTTGGGTTGGAGAGGATCTTGAGATCTAGTTCCAATCCCCTGCTATGGACAGGGACACCTCACACTAGACTACGTCACTCAAGGCTCTGTCCAACCTGTCCTTGAACACTGCCAGGGATGGAGCATTTACCATTTCTCTGGGCAACCCATTCCAGTGCCTCACCACCCTCACAGTAAATGACTTCTTTTCCATATAATCAAAGATGTATGCTTACTGGAAACGATCTTGCTCCTGTATGGACCTGGGGGCTTGGAGTTGCAGTAGTCTCATCACTACCAGTCTGTCAGATGTATACTGCATGGTTATATTTGCTTTAATGTACTTAAAAAAAAAAATCCCAGATTATCATTAGTTGTTATATCAGACTACTTCTCCCATCAGAGAAGTCAACAAAATGAAGGTGTGTTCAAAAGGTAAGTGAAAAACATGGTATGGACTAGTCTATGTCTAGCTGAAAAAGTAAGCATCTAGTCAACACTATTCATTTTGGTCTCCTGCTATTTGTAGATCAGCAGGCACGTCGTAAAAACTTTCTGATCCATTTTAAAATGGGTTTGAGAGAGATGAGGTGAATTGTTTTCTAAAGTTTCTCTACTTCACAGATTCTATAAGGAGGCTGGACAGCTAACTGCTCGATAACTCAACTTATGTAAAATGAGTCCTACCCAGAGAAGCAGAAAAGATTCATAATCCATGAAAACTTTTTCTTCACCCTCCAGTTTCCCAAACCACTGGTTCTAATAATGTATAAGGCCAGGCTGGTGCCAAAAGGTATTCCTGTAGTGATATGCTACTGTAAAAAGGATACCTTAACCTGTTCTTTCTTCCAGACCAATGAGCTGTCATGATGGCTAAATGTCTATTTAAGGTCTGCATCAGGTAAGGAAGAATCCCACAGGCCTGAGCTGTCAGAGCATATAATATATAAAAAGCTGTTTAATACTCACAAGAGCAGTGTTTGGCTAAAACCATCTTTCTTGCATTAGTAGAAATTTTGTGAATATTAACCTTAATTTTACTTTACTTATGGCTAAGGAACTATAATTTCCGGGAAAGGTTTTGGCTTTGTTTTGTTTTCTAAATTAGTTTAAATACTGCAGAAACCTTAAGGCTTTGACTAACTGTTTTAATAATCTTTCACAAAATACTTTGTGAGTGCAGTACAGCCTTGAATCAATGAAGGAGACCATAGTTATTGCACTTTGATATTATAAAGATAGCTTTCTTCAGGCCTCAGTCAAGATCATATACTCCTTGTGACTATATATACCAGATGGAGATCCAGTGAAGTTAAGAGGGTTATCTGTACTTTGGTCCTTTTTCTAACACTGTGTTAAGACGGTAATGTTACCGAACCACATAAATCCTCGGTGCTGTGATGACCTCTCGCTTCCCATTTAAAACATGTCTGTCTCTGCAGCAGTTCTTTACAACCTTATCCTGAAATATGTACACTATACAATATGTAGATGAGAGAGAAAAGACGTGTGAGGAGAGAAGCATCACAGAAATAGGAATGTGACCTAAGTGCGTATTTGGTCACATAAGACTGTATCTAATTGTAAGCTTGGACCATCAGATCTGGACTGTCAGATCTGTTGTCTTGACAAAAGAAAGTCTTCCCTGAACAATTAATGGTTTGAACATCATTAGTCCATCCTCTGTTAATTTCCTCAATACCTACATCCACCACAGGAAGCTGCTAACTAATATACTATGGGAGAGGGGTTTTTGAGAAGAGAGGGTATTAAGAAAGAAAACACAAGGTAGAGAAATGAAACCAATCTAATAAACCACCCAAGTAGTAAAGGAGATGTAAGGATCTAAAATTCAATTGGTTCCACAGACAACTGTATTTTTCTGCAGTTTAGCATCCTTCCTATTTCACCAAAATCAAAATGCCTAAGAGCCACAAAATTAGAGTAAGAGGTGAAAAGCACTTAGTGTGAAATGGTGCCAGAGAGGAAAGTAGATTCCCTTATCCTGCAAGTTTGTCCCTCCAGGAGAGCTTTGCTTCTAGTTTTAAACTATACTAGCACAAACCCTAAGGTTATACTCAAACACCTTTTATTACAGACTGTCCAAAGGCAAGCTAATTCTGGGTCACAGTCTTAGGGTTGCCCCAGCTGGAAAAGGGAGCAGATAACACAGCGTCTGTGCCCTGTAAGCAGAGCTGCTTGAACACAGTCTCATGAATCAGGGATGTACCTTGCCTACTAATTCCTATACAGATTCAATCCAGTACCTACTGATAGATTGGTCCTATTTCATGCTGAATTCAATTCTTAAAGCAACTCACCGTTTCTGAATTCTACCTGATCCTGCACATCAATATGCCATCATGGAAGCTTGAATCAATCTAGTCATTCATTATTTTCTTCACATGAGAACTTAGGGCAGTATTTTTCAAGACTGACTAAAGTTACAAGTTCCCTATTGGACAATAACATCAAAGACTTTTGTGAAGACAAATTTTATCTTCCCAGGGAAGTGGTGGAATCACCATTAGTGGAAGAGTTCAAAAACTGTGTAGATGAGGCCCTTAGTGACATGGTTTAGTGGTGGACTTGGCTGTCCTGAGTTAATGGTTGACTGATGATCTTAAAGGTCTTTTCCAACCTTGCGGATTCTATGATTTTTTTATTCTATTATTAATAGTTTGCTATTATGTCATGTGAATATAATTTAATAAACATAGTGTATGAAACCACTATGTAACATATCTAAGCCATTAGCTGTTTTAAGAATTATATATTTATATTTTCTCAATACTTTAAAATGTATACTGCATCTCTATATTTTAGGCATTATAATATATAATTACAGCATAACAGGTATGATTTTTATATTTTATAGAAAATGTATAATTTCATGCAATATAAAACCTTGACAATTGAAAGTTTGCTCACAGTGATACCCTCATTTGAAATATCTCAGTCAATTTATATAAAACAAGAAGTACCCTCCATTCTTGAATTAAATTATACTGAAAATTTTAATGAAAGTTGTATTTTAATCATTTCTGTTAATACCTATCATGACTAGATCTCTAAAAAGGTTATTTCAATATTTTCAAAGCAAGTAATTTTCAAAGGTGAAAACACGATTTTTTATGAGCCTTTGTGAATGAAAATATGCCCATCAAAAATATTCAGACACTTGTCAGATAAACATCTGAACTTTTGGACGATAAAACTGAAATTCTGAGTATTACTACTGTTTGTCATTAGAATAGCTGAGGGATTTTCTGTCTGTTGAAACTGAAGAAAGGAAGTGCTTGTCACTTTCATAAATTTTTAAATATTTTCTCTGCATGGAATAAAACCCTTTTTAAAGTTACAATTAAAAAATTAATTATTTAGAAGAAATCTAAATATCGGTGGAAGCTGAACTTCTGATTAAAACTTTGCCAGGTTGCTTCCTGGTATCACAGTTTATTTGCTTCTCATCCTTTATTCTCCTTCTAAATCCAGCTTCACCAACCTGTACACATCTTCCTTGTGGTACTTGTGGCTGTGGGACTCTCCTGACATATTGAAGTATTTCAGTAAAAGCAGGAGAAAAAAAGCACAGTGGGCAAAGTGGGCCTCCTGAGGAGGGGACAAAACCTCTAAATCTCTAAGAGCACAGTGGCTTCCAGCTGTAAATCCTATGATATTAGAACTTTTGAATTTCAGCCAGAGCTTTTGCACTTGTCTTCAGGTGTTTGCTTCCTATTTCTAAAAAATCAATGGTTTTAAAAAAAGAAAAACAATTTTCTGACAAGCTCTAGTTACTATAATAGTAACTTCCATGGCCAAACAAATATAGAAACACACTAAGAATCACAAAGACTGGCTTTATTTTTGATTTTGCCACCCACAGTTTTACATGGAGTACATCGCTTCACTGTCCATTTCCAGTTCTATGTTTGGGATATGTCTCTGGAGTTGGGCTTCTCTTTCCTATGGGTGTATATGGGGGAATTTTAAGGACAAAACACTGATCTGAAATGAGCTCCTGGCCAAAACAAGCAATAGGCTTTCACTGTGGAATTCTTGTGTCTGGGCCATCATTTTCCACACAAAGAATGAGTCAAGAGACTTAAAAGAATGGAAATTCTAATCACTGATGCTTTTTAAATTTTCTCTCCTTGATGAAGGAGAAATATGGCATCAAAAATGTTGACCCCATTGGTACTTTTGGAATTCGATGTTAGTAACTTCTTTCCTTCAAAAAATATATCATAAAAAAAGAAAAATTCAGCTTTCTACATCATTCTCTGGGAAAAAAAAAAAAAAATATATCTGAAGACCTCTAATCAACCTCTCATCCTGTTTCTGAGTTTTCAGTTCTAGCATTGTATTTATTGCAAGCTGGTAGTCTGTCACGCACAGTATGAAAAATCTCTCTCTCAGGTAACCATTCCACTCACAAGGAATGAAAAAAACCTGGATGTGCATTTGTTACAGGCAATTCACATCCAGATGAGTCACAAGACGCCAAAGTTGGTCAAATATATATATGGTTCAACAAGATTCATCACGATGGATAGTGAATTGAAGGAGTAAGTATTATAGAAAGACATGATTGTTGCCAGAACTGTGGGTAGCTGGAATCTAAGCAGGGAGTAGGGAAGAAAAGTGACACCCTCTATTGTTTTCCCACCTAAACCTTCCCTGATAATAGGCAGGCTTATGATGCAGTGGTTAGAGGGAGAAACGAAGAGTTAGACCTCTTCCTTGTTCTACGGCTGACAGATGCCCCACATACCTTACCCATAAGATTTGTATAGCCACTGTGGGTTGGCCATGCTTAATAAACAGACAAAATGTGGTTCTGCATCATGCAGAAAGGAATATGTATAAAGGTACATAAAATGTGCAAAATTGATTTTTTTTCTGGGCTTAGAATATCCTTATGCATGCTCATCTAGGAAACCTCAGGTGTCTTGTCAGAGGAGGTCCGTGACAGAAAATCTGGAATCTCTTCTGACTGAGGCAGTTAATTTCTGTGTTATTCCCTGAGAAACATGTTGCATCAGTCACGAAGAGACAGAACCGTGCATAAAGCTGAGGAGAACTATTAGAAACCTAATATTAGGAATATCCATTAGTATCTAACCTATAACTGTAACTTTGGCTTTTGTCTACTGAAGTCTGCTAATCCTTTCATTCCCCTTTAACATTCTTGATAATGTTTTTACTTCATTGCATGTCACTAAGAAACTATAGGTGCCATTTTTTATCCTTCCTACAATATTAAGATAGAGACAAAGAGATGATTCATGTTTTAAAAGTCTCTGTAAGTCATTGGCAAGAAACCTTCCAGAGAGAAGGAGATCTTCAGGATTTTTGAAAAGCAAAAAAGATACAAACTGATCAGCCAACAGCAGGAGGAACCTACGAGGTTACCCACCTTCCAAGTGCTTCAAGAACCCTAGCAGAACTGTATTTTACAGGAGCAAAGTTCTTCTGTTTTGTACACAGCTTTGCTAGCAGTGTTGCACCTCGGTCCAATAGCATGAAACATCTCCATTAGCAAGGCAAGCTTAAACAATCTCTCTTTTTAATGCATGGGCAATATATCTTCATAATCTTAATTTTGACAGATCTCAACTGGTGGGCATTCATAGAGTTCACTTAGCCGTGAATGGAAGAAATGTAATATCAAAATTAAAATATGATCTGGTATTTGCCCTGCACTTGTATAAATCAGACTTGCTTAATTCATACCTTTTCTCAGTCTTTCTGCACCAACTCTTTTCTATTCAGTCAGCTATAGCAAACCCAGCCACACAGGCAAGATAGGATGGTCATGATCCTACAGTGCCTGCTGTCTTGGAAGAATCTCTGACACCCCCTCACAGTAATTTTTCAGCCCATTTCTGAAGCTCAGGTGATCTGTTTAATTTAGTAAACTTATTAAGCCTTTGTGCTCAGTGAAGTCGTCGGTAGGTAAATGAGGCTAAATTAGTTCTGGAGGGGGAAATTAAGAAAATTTTGAGGCTAGTGTGAAAAGTTGTTTGGATTTTCGTTTTCTGGGTGTTGTTTTGGTTGATGAGAAAATGAACATGAGCCAGCTTCAGTGTGTGCTCGCAGCCCAGAATGACAATTGTATCCTGGGCTGCATCAAGAGGATCTTGACCAGAAAGTCGAGGGAGGTGATCCTGCCCCTCTACTCTGCTCTCCTGAGACCTCACTTGGAGTATTGTGTGCAGTTCTGGTGTC
>JANRGW010014336.1:0-16156 GCA_024733675.1 Psilopsiagon aymara | reverse complement strand
CCCCTGTGTCCAACCTGGCCTTGAACACTGCCTGGGATGGGGCAGCCACAGCTTCTCTGGGCACCCTGTGCCAGCGCATCAGCACCCTCACAGGGAAGAACTTCCTAATATCTAATCTCAATCTACCCATCAGAATTAAACTCTAGGATAAAATATTTCTAAGGAAGAAATTAAGAAACCTTTTTTTAATAGCAGCTGCTATTTCCATTCTAAATGTTTTGTCTCTCAGCTAAGTTATAAAACTAAGGTTTTTATATTATATTAGCATTTGTTAGTTAACAATAAAGAAATGGAACAGTTGTATTCCTGAGTGTAAAACCCTGGAGATCATACTTCTTCTTTCATTTGTCAGGATAAAACCTCTCCTTTGATTTGATCTCATATGAGACTTTGAGGCCCTAGTTAAGAGAAAATGAATATATACACAGGAACTGTCACACACCTTGCTAAGATTTTATCATCCAAAGGCAGGATACAGTCACATGCAGTGAACAAAAGACTATGAGAAGGAACAATGTCAGGAGTTATTTATTTTTAAGAACCAGAGGATATTTAAAACATAATAGAAAGAATGATGATTTTTTGCCAAGTGATTGTCCCAGAAAACAGAAGGGCAAATTGCAGATAAGTGCACCGGTTGGTGCTGCAGGAATTAAAGCTTAGATAAAATCAGAGGAGAGGTACAAGGCAAAATTGGGATAGAAATGTAATCCTTCAGAGTTTTCACTGGTAAGTGCTGTTACAATCCTCGATGTATGTTGTTGGCTGCTGATAAAGTAATGCTCACAGACATAAGGAGAATCTGGCTAAAAAGTGAAGCAGTGAGCTTCAAGGAACTCCTTTGGCTAGAAAAGGGACTTGTGGTGTTGCTGTGGTTCTTTGGTGATAACAGCTCAATACCTAGTCTCATTTTGAACACTTCAAACTCTATCTTCGGAAACTTCTGTTCAGCTGTATAAAGCTGTGAAATATTTATTAAAAATGAGCTAAGAAGCATCCAGGCGTGATTATTATAGGAAAGAGAACACAAAATGATTTATTCTTTCTCCTTTTTCTTCTATTTGCTACTCAAATAAGGAAATAAAGTGAAAAATATAGCAGTACCCAAAGCTAAGTTACTGGGAGGAGGTTTGACAGAGCATGCTGTGTTAGAAGGATGCACTGCAAGGCAATTGGAGGGAACTGAAAGTTCTAATTGCTGATTACTTTAGGAAGGCAGTTACCTCAGGTGAACTTCTGTGTGGTCTCTGATTTTTGCTTCATTTCTAGGAAAGAATTTTTAAGGGCTTAATTCTTTCATCACAAATGAATGTGATTTTCATGGTGTATGCTGCTGATGTGGTGAGGTATTCCCTGTTTTCTGGGCAGCAGGTGGACAGATGAAAGGAGTACTTTGTTTTCTTGCAAGGGTCTGATTTAATAGTGACAGTATTAGAATCCATGGAAAAACGGGGAGGTGGAAATGATTGTTGGAATCATTCTTCTCTGCAATTAAGAAGGAGGTAATCGCCCTTTTTGTCTTTTCTGATTTATGCCTTTGAGGAAGTCTAACAGAGTGGGGAAAATGCTATTCCTGTTGAACAGCCTAGTGCTTATTTTCTCTTTGCATCATCTCTCATCTCCTGAGGATGCCTTCTATGCTGCAGTACAGAAGATGCTATTCTTAGGAAAGGATGTCCTCAGGTCCCCACTCCCCCAAAGCATATTGCAGTGGTGTTGAAAAGTGCAGGTGCTTAATCGCACATGTAGACACAGTCCCAGACCTTGACACAAGGGCTTAATGACTCTAAGTAGCTTGGGGTGGGAAGTGTTTGTAAGAGTGATAAGTAGGGAAAAACATACACCTGGGAAGCAAAATAGCTGACATGGTTGCAAGTGCTGTTAGTTCTGCATATTTCGGTGCACCACTACCTCCAGCTTCCCTTTGGTTCCTGGTGTGTATTTAACTGTATGCTTAGTGGTGGCACTAACCTGTGAAGTGTATTGGGTTTATGTTAGTTTCAGTGTAAAACTCTATGTAAATTGTTGCTAAAATGATGACTGGTGTGTCTGAAGTTTAAGTAATCTTGAAACAGTTTTGTGCTTAATCATGCTTTGTATGGGAAGAAAACTATATAATGTTACTGAATTTCTTATCCTCATTAAACAGGAGTTGAGTTTCTTAGCACATACCTTATTAGCACAGATTTCATTAGCTATCTAACAAGTATGGGTAATACTGATTACTTAATTAGAAGCTTTACCTCTAACAAGATGGTTTTAAGTATTAATTTGCATCAATGTCTTAGTTCAGAAAACACGAAACACACAAACATAAAGGTGAACTATAATGACTTTATATGAGCTACACTGTAGCTGCTGGGCTTTGGGATTCAGTGAGATTTCACTATGTAGATAGAGTTGGAAGATTTGAAATGTATTATAAATATTCTTCTTCAAAAAGAAGACTTCAGAATTTCTTGAAGTCCTAATCTTACTTTGTAGCGTGTTGCAAGAAATGCATCACATTTGGAAGCTAATTGGGAGTATTGAAGTTAATGGGTTTTAAAGCATCAGCCACACATTGAGGAAAGTTCTTGCAAAACTGTTTTAATCAATTAGGTAAGAAATTTATCTGATAAGGGATTTTTTATAAAGAGCACTGAATTTGACTGTTTTCTGTGAAAGGGAGGCCTAGTATGGGTATGCCTCATGCATATCACTAACATATCACAAACTACTGCTTTGCAGTATGAGTTTAATTTAGTTTCTGGCCCCACTTAGTGGGGGAATGGACATTGGCAGTAATCTTGAATTCTTGCATAGCTGCCATTCTAAAATCATAACAGGACTCAGGTTTACAGTTGCCAAAGCTGTTTTATCACATCTAAGTAGCTACTTTAGGGGTATTATGTGAAAATCAATAGACTTATAATAAATAATGTAAAAACAAATAATTGGTAAATCCCTTATTGACTATTGACTCCAGTGTGGCAATCTTCCTGCTGCTTTGGTCTGATTTATTACTGAATCATTTAGAAGTAAGGAATCAGTAAATAGTTGATTATCCTTCTTCTAGACTGAGCAGCAAATAAGGCAGCATGTAAAAGTTGCCATCAGATCCACTTAGAATCAAAACTGATTAAGATTTTTCCTTTAAAAACAGTATCTAGATGCTTAGGTTTTACTGCATAAAATCGGTGTTGAAGAGCTAGTGTCATTAAGCACAAATACTTTTGGGATTCTCACAGGGTTTTTGAGCATAACTATAACATAGGTAAATTTCAAGTTGTCACATTATTTATGAGAGACAGAAAGCATCTGGTATGTACATGAAGGGGGCCTAAAAGGATGCTGGGGAGGGACTCTTCATTAGGGACTGTAGTGATAGGACACGGGGTAACGGGTTCAAACTCAAACAGGGGAAGTTTAGATTGGATACAAGGAAGAAGTTCTTTACTGTGAGGGTGGTGAGGCACTGGAATGGGCTGCCCAGGGAAGCTGTGAATGCTCCATCCCTGGTGGTGTTCAAGGTCAGAGCCTTGGGTGATACGGTTTAGTGTGAGATGTCCCTGCCCATGGCAGGGGGGTTGGAACTGGATGAGCTTAAGGTACTTTCCAACCCTAACGATTCTATGATTCTCCTTGGGTTTTTCAGCACAACTGTAACACAGGTAAATTTCAAGTTGTCACACTGTTTATGAGAGACAAAATGCATCTGGTGTGTATCCTGACAAACACTGTGTAAGTGTAAAGGTACATGGAGACATATTTTGTTCTGGTTTTACTCTGATTCCTGAAATCATTTTCTTGTAAACCCTCATGTTTGTAATCTGTTTTTTCTAGTTGTGGTTTTCAAGCTTTGTGAGTACACAAGAGCTGTGTACGAAAAAGTATAGTTTCTCTTCATCTGCTGCCACTTTCTATCCATTTCTGGTTTTTACATAGGGAATATTCGCATTTCTGGAATGTGTGCTGTGTGGATTTTTACTTTTTAAAGAAATTTATGATCTCTTCATTGCCATTGGGCTCCAAAATTTTGTTTCAAAAGGGAAAAAAGTTCCATTTACATGGAAATTGTAGGCCTTTGAGCTTCTTTGGTAATCTTCTGTAGGTTACACTAATGTGAGAAAGCAATCCATGTTTTTCTCGAGGAAGCATTGTACCATATTTTCACTTTTGGGTATGGGCTCCATTAGCTGATAAATAAACTGGAGAGCTGAAGGGTGGTGATAAAAGGGTTGATGGATCCCTTGGCGTGGTGTGAGGGCCGGTGTGATGGTGTCTCGGGAAGCAGGAGAGGCTGCGTGGCAGGATCTCAGGCTGCTGCTCCAGCCTCCCTCTTCCCAGGCAGTGTACTGGAGGAATGTAGGACAAAATGGCTTGAGGAACATGGGCACTGAGGATTGCTGCTGCCCTGGGAAGAAGGGATGAGGGTGCCGGGATAAGCAGAGGTGAAGCCGATCGCCCGGAGGCTGCAGCAGCAGCACAGCAAGGGCAGGAAGTGAGGAGCGCTGGTGGTCACGGGCCTCGAGTGGCACCGAGGGAGCTCTCCGCAGCCCTCATCCGAAAGAAAAGAGGCTCTCAGAGCATGGATGGGGGAAATGAGGAAGTTAGGGAAGAAATGTGCCCTCATCCTGGTTGGGGAAGCACCTCAGGCTGTTTATATGGAGCTAAAAGCATGAGTGAAGCTTGGGGAAGCAAGGAGGCAGGGATGCCAATGGCAACGCAACAGCCATTGTGGTAACCGGGTAACCCGGTGCTGTGTTGTTAACTCTGGGGAGAAGGATGTCTGTCCACAGCCGAGCACTGCACCCACAGCAAGGCTCTGCATCCAGAATGCTGTATCCAAAGGTAATGACTGTGGAAGTGACCTACCAAAGCAATAATATGGGAGAGCAAACAGAATGTTCTCCTGAGCCGTGCAAGGAAGCAGAGTATGTTGAAGAATTAAATAATAGGGGGCACAGAGGGGCAAACAGTGTCAGCTTGAGAGTGTGCATGCAGTAAACTCATGTGAAGGATGAGCTAACAGGACTATTGAGCAGTAGCCCTGATGAGTGTTCCTCAAGCACTCTTAAATGAGCTGAGAAGAGCCTGTGATCTTGGGATGGCACCATCCTGGTTTGAAAACAGGAGGGGGAAATGTGGAGGAAACTTCCATTTGCTGAAATTCGTGTCAGTTCTGTGTGTTCAAGGTAGGAATATGCAAGGGGAGCAGGGGAGCCACACACAGAAAGCTGGTTTCTGGTAGTTCGATTCTTTCCTGTTAGTTTACACGGTTCTGGGGGACTCTGCCAGCATTGCTCATCCTGTTCACACATTTACTCCAGCCTTGCTCAGTGCAAAAGATGCATTCAGCAATTGTGCCAGTAGTAAGTTTTGAGGAAAGCCACATACAGTTTATATATGTCTATATATGTATTTTACCTTTTCTGTGCTACCACTATCTGCTTCAATTTAATGTATTTCCCTTACATAAGGCAGACTGAACTCCAGTTTAAAAGTCACTGATGAGTTAGGGTCTTGGACTTCTATATGCAGTAGGCTATTATCATCCATTCTTTGGCCAAGGTGATGGTAGAATCATAGAATGATTTGGGTTGGAAAGGACCTTAAGCTCATCCAGTTCCAACCCCCTGCCATGGGCAGGGACGCCTCCCACTAAACCATGGCACCCAGGGCTCTGTCCAACCTGGCCTTGAACACCACCAGGGATGGAGCATTCACAACTTCCCTGGCCAACCCATTCCAGTGCCTCACCACCCTCACAGTAAAGAATTTCTTCCTCATATCCAATCTAAACTTCCCCTGTTTCAGTTTGAACCCATTACCCCTTGTGCTATCACTGGAGTCCCTAATGAAGAGTCCCTCCCCAGCATCCCTATAGCCCCCTTCAGATACTGGAAGGCCGCTCTGAGGTCTCCACACAGCCTTCTCTTCTCCAGGCTGAACAGCCCCAACTTTCTCAGCCTATCTTCAACGGGAGGTGCTCCATCCCATGATCATCCTCATGGCCCTCCTCTGGACTTGTTCCAACAGTTCCATGAGGCCAAGCTGAGGAATCAACCCACAGCTCAGGATCAATTCCGGTGAGGGCAACCAAGATCAGATACAGCCAGGGTAATGACCCAGGCGGGTCCACGATGACAAAACAGACCTTGATTTAAGGTGGAAATAAGTCTGGATCAGGATTCAGATCAACAGGGCCCATAGTTAGGTACAGGTGTGGCTAAGGCTCAGCTAGAGGCCAGCACCCCAGGAGCACAGCATAAACAAGGATAGGGGGCCCTAAGCTTAAATAGGCTGCAAAGCTCATAGGCAGATGTGGGTGTGAGTCCTGGATGGGGCTGCTCAGGGCCATTGACATCCTCAGGACTTGTCACCCAGGCTGCAGGCATCAGTTGCTCAAGAGAGAGATGAGCGTGTGTCATCCCAAGAGCACTGCACACTGTTTATAACATATGGGGACACCTCAGTGAGCCACGTGGGACCTCATCTTGGGGGATGGAACTGGACGATTTTAAGGTCCTTTCCAACCCTGGCTATTCTATGAGTCTATGTACGTGGTTGTGCCACCCTGGCCCTCTGCTCTTCTCTGCTGAGCTCATGGTTCTAGCTCCTAGCTCCTCTGTGACATGCATCTCTTCCTAAAGGAGCACCCACATAGGGGCTGAAGTCTGGTTTGGGGGGGCTGGAGGCAGCCCAGTGACCCAGACATCAATGACAACTGTGCTATCATGGCTCACATCGACCGCAGCCTCTTGCTGCCTCCCCCGTGGGTCCCGCAGCGCACAGCCAATGAGGCAGAAACACTGATGCCTTTCACTAAATGCTGATGATTAAAATGAAATGAAGAGCATCAGGATGGATCATTGCGGGGAGGACAGGGGGAAGTTCATTATGACTGACAGACAGCCTGTGGCAGCACAGATTGCTCGTGATAGTGCAGCGGGGACTGTGCATCACATGTGTGGGTATCGGATCTGTTATACGTGAGGGTTGTTTTCAGCATCCCCTGCAGGTCATGCTTTACCAGCTAAATCAAAGCTAAAGGTATTAGCTGGCCTTTATGCCTTGTTGCAATTACATTACAATTTTCTGAATCCCATGTAGTGCAGGTCAGATTGGACCTATGGGGTTTTCTATGATGAAGATGGCCCTGCTCATTGCAGGGGGTTGGACTAGGTGACCTTTGAAGGTCTCCTGCAACCTGTACTGTTCTATGATTCTGTTCTAGGATTCTAGCTTCAAAGGATCTACTGGCTTCCTCTGATCAGGCTTTCTGAGATGGGGCTGTCTGTGCTGGCCTGAGCCACATTAATATGAGCTAATGATGTAATGGTTTACTAAAAGTGATTTGATGACACTTGAGGCTCCCTTCTCCCTAAAATAAACAGCAGTCATGAGGAAGGATTGAGCCCAGCCATGTAGGCACTAATAAGCTTTCGTGGCCTTGAGCAGTTCACCTGGGAGCCCCACCGAGCCTCTGCCCATTGCTCCATATAAGCTTGGAGCCATGTGGTTGCTCTTGTGAGCTGGTCTGTAGGTGCGTCTGTCTTAACCTGGGCTCCTGGGCTAAGCTTTCTGAGGTGGGCTCTATGTATTTTGTGTAGGTAGCTCTGTCTTCTTGTCTCTAGGTGAGTCCCATCCAATACAGCCATCTTCCCTGGGGCTAAGTGGTCCAGTATGATGCTCCCACTTGTGCTGTGGTTGCCTTTATCTCTTGATTCAATCCTATGCCTGTTCCTCATTGGCACTGGGGGAAGATGGTGGGCCAGCTTTTTTCCTATATGGGCACCCTTTGGTGTGGGGTCTTGGGGGCTGCCAGGAGCCTCAACCCCTTTGTCTGAGATAAGAGCTATTCCTTCAGCTTCACTTTTTGCCTGAGGAATGTGTTGGTGGCTGAAGTGAGGGCTTGCATGTCCCCTCCTAGCAGGTAGGGTCTTGGTAGTATCCTGCTCTGGGCAGTGTCTGCTCTGTTCCTTGGTCTGCAAGGGGTCTGTTTTACCCCTTTCCCTGGAGGTGGAAGCTTGGGCTCCTCATCCAGCAGCATGGGCTCACCCAGTGAGGCTTCAAGACAGCATCAGGGCAATGAAAAGAGCTGGGTTTGTGATGTATTTGGCTCTATCCCTCCTTGGGAGATGGAAGAGGTGGGATGGAGCATGAGGCAGTGAAATCCTTTCAGAAACTCTGGAGTGATGCACTGTACAGATCCAGAAACCTTCTCCCCGGTGGCTGGGGATAGATGGAGTCCTTGAGTCACCTGAAGTAGCTCAAAATCCTTTTGTAACCCCCTAGATTAGAAGCTGGATTCAGGGCTGGGGCTTTGTTGGTCAGTGCCGTGCCCTGCTGTGGCCTGGAAATGAGCTAAAATGGGCGAATTGGGGGTTTCTCCTAAAGCTTGTGTGTGTTGGGGATGATGTTTGAGCTTCAGACCTCTAGCACCTTTGAGAAACAAGGAAGCTGCTGTGGAAAGGGCTTGGGAAGAGCTTTTGGATGCCAATGCAGAAAAGCAATTTCTGAGCAGAAGTGGTTTTGATTAATAAGAGAAAATGAGCAATGGGGGATGGCACTGAGTGGCCAAGGGCTCAGTTTCAGTATCTCACCCCTGTCTCACAGGGGAGGCTTAACTGATGGCAAATATTGTGGCTGGTACAGTTAGAGCTCCTCCACACTGAGCAGGGAGGACTTTTATGGCAGTGAATGGATGAGCATTGTGAAAGATGACTCTGATTCTTGGGGCATTGCTGGGTTAGATTGCAGTAAAATTGCAGCAAAAAGCAATTTGGCTTTAATCAACTCTATAACAAAGCCCCAGCATGGAAAAGAGCAGAAGGTATCACAAGATAGGAAACTGTCAGCATTGCTGGAGCTGAAAGATAAGATTGTGCTCCCTATGGCTACACTGAAGGAAGATGAATTATCCATAGGGGCAACTCAGAAAGACAATAATGTACAATTAAAGTTGTTTGAATTACAGTTTTAGGGAAGCATGGGTGGAAGAAAAAGCCCATTTAAGTGGAAAGTCTGAAACCTCTTTCCCATGTACTTTTAGAAAGCAGAACTAGTTTAGGAAAAAGATAAATCAGGCAGGGCAATGGCTGAAGAGGAGCAAAGGATGAGTTAAAAGGGATATTACAGAGGGACGCTGAGCATGGGGGATGGATGGGAAACGAACCAGCTCAGAGTGTGCCAGGAGCAAGAGGAAAGGCTGGGGAAGCCTGAAGAGTGTCAGGAAGGCTGGGAATCTCATGTCCAGAGGCCTTTGCCTGCAGTCCTGGCTGGATTGCCTCCCAAAGCCTGCTGCTGGGTGGGTGATGGAGGATGGCTGTGCTCCAGCAAGGCTGGGATGCTAGGAGCAGGGGTGGAACTGTGACCAGGAGCATCTCTTCACCCTCTATCCCCTCTCCAGGCTCCACACACAGTGTTGTACCTTGTGGTGCTGGTGGGCTTTGGGAATGGTTTCCAAACTTCAGACAACACTTGGTTTCATGTTGTCTCCATTAAAAGCAGCTGAGGAGGGTGTAGAGGTATGTGGTTATTTCAGGCTTGTGCTGACATCTGCCCTTCTCCAGGCTTGGTTTAAGCACAGTGCAAACAAACCACAGGCTAAAGGGTTAAAAAAATGCTGCGTGAGGAATGTGTTTGCAGGAGCTCAGATAACTGTCCTGAAGCCACCTGCATTCCTGGTGGGGCTCTGCTTGGGTTGGCCAGGGCAGCTAGGACCTGCGGCCATATCCTGCAGCAGGTCAGTGGGGTCTGTGCTGCCAACCTCCCTCAAGGCTCATCGAGCTGCTGCAGAACGTGGGGGAGCAAACAGCTCATCTTCAGCTTGTCATGCCAACGTCTCTGGTTGGCTTCATGAGTGGGAATCTTTTGGTGGGACTGTTCCTAAGCAGGAGGCAGAAGATTTGGGAGAAAGTTGGTGTATCCTGTGCTGTGAGATCCCCTAAAAAGCTGCTGGTTCCTTTTGCTGTCCCACCAGCCACCTGTCAAGGGGGCCCAGCTCCAAACAGATGGTGATGGGGAGGACTGGGATGGGGATAATGGTGTGATCATGGCATCTTGTATGTGATACACTTGACACGTTGCCATGGGACAGCTGCAGTTTAGGAGCCTAAAGCATCAGCTGCAGACAAGCTTTGTAGTGACTTGTGCAGTTGCCATATTCCCTTCCTTGCAGGCAGCTGCCTTGGAGGAAGAGGAGGAGGAGGAGGATGGTGGTGGTGGTGGTAGTGAGATGGAGGAGCTGCTTTGGGAAGGGCTTTTCTTGGAAGAAAAGCTCTGTTCTGTGCAGCACAAGGGTGGGCTCCAAAAATGTGTGGGTGAGTCTGGAGATGTGGTGCACTAGCACTTAGCTTCCCAAATCAGCTGCTCTGGGAGCAGCAGTTGGGGAGGTTATTCCTTCCAAGGCTTCATTTTCCTTCTGCTCATCCCTTTCCCACTGCTGTACTAACTCCTTCTCCCCAGTGACCTGTCAGGACAGCTATGGCACAGATTATGGCTAGGATGAAGCCAGGACATGTGCTGCGATGCCAGCTGGCTGCCACCCTGGGCTGTGTATGTGCCTCTGACTCCTGCTTAATCTCTAACCAAGCTGGTAGGAATCCAGACATCCCTTAGGCTTTGACCTCCTTTCAGACTTAGCTAAAGTTTGCTAAAGGGAAGAAGAGGGACAGTAAGCAATGTGATCAGCGCTTAGCTTCCCTGGGAAACTGGGATTAAAAGGGATATTTGGAGTGTCTAACAGCAGAGACAAGAGTGGCATCGTGGTACCTTTACTTCAGGGGTGCTGCTGTGCTGTGGAGGAGTTGGGATGCTGTGCAGGGGAGTCTGGGCTGTTAGGAGCTCTCACAGCAGATGGTGAGCAGCAACCAAGGGGTGGAGGCTGCCAAGTGAGACCTGCTGTCTGTGCCTCTGCCAGGCCCTGCACGGTCTCTGATGGGCATCTTCCACACAGGAGCTGAGGTCCAAAGTGCATTAGGATGTAATGCAGTCTCTGGCTCCCTGCTGCTTACATCAAGTCAGTCCCATGGATGATTAAGGTTCTATGTGGGGGGGAGTAGCATAAAGCTTTGCATTAGCTCAGTTGCACTCTGCAGTCAGGTCAGTCCAACTTTGCTTACCTTATGATGGTAAATAGAAGTGTTGAGTCGACCGTTAAGAGTCCATGGAGCTTATAGGCAAACCTGGTGTTTGTGTGCAGACAGCATGTATCCCTTATCTTGTGTAGGCTGAGTACCTAATGGAGCAGGCATGGTTCGTTCTTCACTGCTCTCGGATCTTCTGAAGTTCTGCATGGCTGGGTTGTGGTGTCACTGCTTTCCCTGGGACGTGATGACCCTGTCCTGGAGTGCTGTGGTTCCACTTTGGCGCCGTGCAGGTATTTATTCTGCTTCATTTCCCTCGCTTGCACACTTGAGGTTGGCTGTGCTGTTGCTGCTGTGCTCTCTACGTGGAGTTTGCTTATTGTTGCAGTCTGGATTGTTGAGGGTGTTTTTGAAGAAAACACCTTAAGGAAAAGCCTTAGAGATAAAGCTTCCTTTTTTACATGAATTGGTGAAAGCAATCTTGCAAAGGTGTTACTGGCGAAAAGAAAAGCTTTGTGACTTTTCCCTGATAAGAAAATACCTTACTAATATTTACAGATAGCCTGCTCTGAACTGAATTAATTCCCTGGGAGGTAAGAATGCAATGCATGCTTTGTAAGTGAACCAGAAAGCCCTGTGCTCCTGCCTGATCCTCTGTGAGCTGGCAATCTGCCTGGTGTGGTCAGGAGATGGAGCCCACAGCACTGCGATGATGGGTACAGGGACACATGGTGGCAAGCAGGTAGGAGAAGGCCACATGGTAGTTTTTGGAGAGCTGCATCATCAGGAAGCAATTAAAGCTGTGGGAGTTTAATGGGAGTATCCATCAGGTAAAGAGGGGTGAATGTGTGTCTGTCTGGACAGGACGCATGGGTGCAATCTCTGAGACATCCCAACTGTGGAATTCCTCCTCTTGGGAGGGAGCTGCCAGTGTTATGGAATATTCAGTGTTATGGAATCTTCACCCTATGTTAGGGTGGACTCTGGAGCTTCCCACCTTTGCCTCACTCTATAAAGGGGACCAGAGCTGGGGTGTCCAATCACTGCAGGACAGGGAGACGCCTTTTGCAAAGCCATCAGTGCTGGAGTCGGGGCATTTCTTACCTCAGGTTTCACACGCGCATTGCTCCTGCCTGCTCCTGGCCAGGCCAGCACCTCAGCTTGGCTGGAGGAGGATGATGAGGGGGAGCAGGCCCTGGCTCTGCTGCTATAAGGTGGCTATGGGACAGCAGAGGATGCTGTAGGGACAGATGAAGGCTCTGGCAATACCTGGAGATGAGTACAGAGGGGTGATGCCTTTGGGGGAGCAGTTCTTATATTTCTTAGAAGTTTGTGTATGTGGGGAGAATGTTGGAAGGTGTTTTCCTTCATACTGCCCTTGCGTGCTGATGAGTCTCAGCACAGTGGGGCTGCTGGAAGCAGTGGTGGCTGCAGCAGAGGTGCTTCATGCTGTAGCTGCTTATGGCAGCAAAGCTGGGTGGAAGGACGGGAGGATGCCTGGGAAGGATGTGGAAACAAAAGGAGAGGAAAAAAGGCTCATTTTCCATGTCTGGGGGAGGGGAAATCCTCTTCAAGGGCCTGGTGCACAGCTCTGCCTACCAGCTTGTCTTCTTCCCTGTGTGCCTCAGAGGCAATGCAGCTGGAACAAAGAGGAGCCTTTTCAGCCTGCAGCGGCTGCTCCGAAGCAGACTGCAGAAACCATCTGCACACAGAGCAGCTTCATCTTCCTGCTCCTGAGAGGCCCTGTGTGAAGTGGGGAAGCAGGGGGAGGTGTGTTTTGGGGGTGTCAATGGCAGACAGACATCCCTGGAGCCCAGATGTGAGCAAAAACCCCTTCGTGTGCCCGAGCTCTGCTCTGGGGACTGACCTGTCCCACCAAGGAGCTCTCCTGAGCTGTGCCCCACTCCCCGGGGTGAATTTAGGGTGCTGATCCCAACACAAGTCAGCAAGTGGTTCATCTGCAGTTGTGGGAGCACCGGCACTTTTAACTATTGTCATTTAGGACGGATAAACCCACCCCCCCCTGAATTTAGGGGTACCATTTGCTGTAGTTGGTGTGAACTGAAGGATAGATGAAGGCTCCAAGCCTGTTTTGAGTATCTCCTGGTGGTGGGGTCTTGTTATGTCTGTGCTTGGGAAGGACAGCAGGAAGGGTTGGTGTGTACCTGATGCAGAATCAGATTCATTCCATTCTTTGCTAGCTTCCCCTGGGGTGGTTCTGCATCTGGAGTCCATTGCTGGGCTCTCTGCTTATGAATGATCCTTGTGTACCACAGAAATGCTGACTCTCTCCAAAGCAGCCTCCTGCTCCACACGCAGGCCTAAACCATCTGTGCTCGGGTGGTGGTGAGTGATTCACCATCCCCAGCTCTGACCCTATGCCTTGGGATGGCCACATCCAAAGTGTTCCCGCTCTATTCCTCCTGAGTGAGCAGGATTGAGGTTATCCAGATGCAGCCTCATCAGAAACGGCTCGGGAGGCTCCCAGGTTAGTGTTGGGATTGTTTTCTCTTGGGACTGGCTCACTGCTCTGCCTCTTGGTTCAAAGCAACCTCAAAACCCCCTTCCTGCTTCTCCAGATCCTTTGCTTTTTGCCACTCTGATGTTTTTGAGTCTGCAGCAGGAGGAGCCAGAGCTGTTTTCCATACGTCCAAGGATCCTGCGGTGAAGTAGCTCCAGCTGCTCACCCATAGGGGTGACATAGTTGCTGCTGATGGAGCTGACTGATGTTCACTTCCAAAGTGCTCCAAAATGGATGATCCTGATAGTTTTGGGGTGTGGAGATCTGCATGTAGCCAAGGTGGGATTTACTCTCTTGCCTTATACTGAATTGATCATGAAGATGGTGTGTGCCACATGTCCTCTGCTGGAAGGAAATCCAGGAGATGCTCCTGGGCATTGCAGATTTGATTCCTACGTCCTTGGCAGCTGGAAAGTGCTGGTGCTGTGTAGTATTTCCACGCTTGTGATGGGGAGAAGAAACTGCCCTTGCAAGCTTCCCTTGGGATGCACAGAGCCCACGCGCTATGGAACCTTGTTGGGAAGCTCTGGATTTGCTCCAGCACCTCCATCCATTCTTTCTGGTTATTCTTCCTGTTCTTGATCAAATCCTGTCTGAGTGTGAAATTAAACTTGCAAATTGCAGTTCTTTTCTTTGCCTCTCTGTATTTTTTGTCATTATTATGCACATTTTTATGCACATACCTTGTGTACTGAAGGGTTTGAGGAAGGAAAATTAGTCCAAAATAATCATTTGGGATGGAGAACACCTACTGGTTAAATCCCTCCCCAGAAGCCCTTTCATTGTTAATCATGAGCTGGCTTGCAAACAGCATGGATTTGAATTTTTAGCTAGGTTTTGATGTTGAAAAACCTGCCTTTGTTTCCAAGCGGCATAATTTCTTCTTCTTTAACAGTAAGAAAGCTCCTGGTGCTCCGATGCTCACTTTGGATCTTCAAAGACTAACAAGAGCAGAGTTGCTCTCGCAGTTAAGGTATCAAAGCTGTGACGCTGCTTTGATCGTGTGAGCTGTTGGGAGAAGGGACAAAATGCTGGAGCTGTGATGGTGTGAAGCTTTGCCCTGGGCAAGTTTGTGTCTTTTTGGGGGGGGTCTCTGCAAAATCCTGGGGTTCCACATGCGGTTTTGGGTTGCAGGAGAAGTCCAGGTACCTACTGCTTGTGGGAGAGGGAATCATCTCATGCAGAAGGTCCCTGCAACCCACCTGTCTCCCTGCTGCAGCATTGAGGGGCTGATGGCTGGATCTTCTCCATTGGCTCTCTACACATCCAGGCTGAGCACAGATGGAGAAAGCCACTTCATCTGCAGGGCACATCTTGAATGGAGCACAGGGCTCCCGGTTTAGTTGCAAGGCTTTTGATGTACATTGACTTCACCCTTTCTTCTTGTTGCTACTGTCACCCAGAGTGCCTGGGTCAAGGTGTGCTTTGTCACTGAAAAATCCTGCCTTGCCTGGAAGTGTGGGGAGAAAATTCAAATGGTTTTAAATATAGCATGTTTCAGGTTATTCTTATTTGCCTTTTAATTTTAAGCTCTCCAGGTTTGGCTGTTCCTGCTTCCCTCTGTAATCAAAAGGGTGAGGAGCTTCCTTTGCTCTGGAGCAACAGGATCCAAACCTCCCACATGGGCACCTGCCTCTGGGGCATGGACTTGAAGCTGTTGGAGCCTTTGGGAACACAACAGGAGCTGCTGGTGGAACCCCCGAAGAAAATCAGCTTTAAAACAAGAACCTGCTTTCTTTGGGGAAACATCTGGGGGGGGGGGGGGGGGCTGCTGAAAAATCACCCAAACAAAGAGCGCAGCTCCCTGCTCTTCCTCCTCTTCCTTTCCTACCCTGCTCTGGCTACATCCCTCCTGTGTGTGCTGGGAGTGGTGCTAGTGCCTGCCTGAGGCTGTATAAAGGATATACTGTGTGTGGAAGCACCTCAGGGGTGTCCCCTTCTAGCACCGCAGCTCCCAGCTATTTGGGGTCCCTCTCCACCCTTGTCCTGAGCATGGGGTGGAGTTGGAGCTGCCTCTGTGTAGGTAAATCATTAGCCAGGATTTTCCCTGGGAAGCGGTCCGTGCAGCTGGAAACTCCAGCTGTCTTTTGTTCATCCCAGAAGAGAGATGCTTGCTCTTCTGCCCTGCCGTGCACCCTATGCCTGCATTTGAGGGCCTGAGACCCCCTGTTTTGATGTCTCCAAAATCCCTGGCTGGATGCATCCCAGTCCCTAGGGAGTCCATGTCTGCATCTCCTGGATTTGATAGGAGGGCTTCACACCCCAGTTCCCCAGCTTTGTGCATCCCAGTGCTCTGGCTGTGTGCAATCCAAATCACTTGGCTCCATGTGCTTTGGCTCCCCATCCCTGTGCAACCACCCCTGTGCAACCCATTCCCTCTCTCGGTGCACCCATCTCTGTGCATCCCATTCCCTCTCTCGTTGCACCCATCCCGGTGCCCCCCATCCGCTCTCTCGTTGTACTCATCCCTGTGCATCCCATTCCTTCTCTCGTTGCACCCATCCCGGTGCCCCCCATCCCATCTCTCGTTGCACCCATCCCTGTGCCCCCCCTCCCCCCTCCC
>JANRGW010014335.1:0-27997 GCA_024733675.1 Psilopsiagon aymara | reverse complement strand
GGAATGGGTTGCCCAGGGAAGTTGTGAATGCTCCATCCCTGGCGGTGTTCAAGGCCAGGTTGGACAGAGCCTTGGGCAACATGGTCTAGTGTGAGGTGTCCCTGCCCATGGCAGGGGATTGGAAGTAGATGATCTTAAGGTCTTTTCCAACCGAAACTGTTCTGTGATTCTGTAATATATTTGCTGGCTTTCTCCCCAATGTTTGTGTCACTCTTTTCTGGCATTTTTCTTTTCTGGTCATTTTCAATAACTATTAGTTGTTCAGGCCACAAGAGCAAACTCTCTGGTTTTGCTTATCTTAAAAGCATAGAATCAGTTTATAGAAACTGGCGGTTTTGTCAATAACATTGCTGGAGCAACCTACACCACATCAGCTTCTCATTCTCTTTGAAGGGTACAATTTGTCTCACTTTAACTGTGGCTGTCTAGAAGTTGCATACCTCCGAGCCATGAGTCAGGCAGACATCTGCAGAGGATGCATGTGGCTCTCAGCTCCCAAAGAGGATGCTTAGCTGACTTGACTGTAAATTATGCCCCAGACTTTAGACTTGTGGATGGAGGTGTGGTAAATCCAGTGCTGGCACTCCCGGCTTTAGAACTGCATGCAGCTTTCAGGCTCCTCAGGGCTGGGTCCTGTTCCCATGGTACATCATGTGCTGTGCTGTGGGGCTGGGTTTGGGGGCTTGCTGCCCAGTCATCTGAATGCTGGGACAAGATGAGCAAGCAATGTCTGTTGCGCATCTGAGTTGCTGCAGTGACCAGCCCAGTGAAATCAATCTGCTTTTGCAAATGCATCAGATAACTCTTCAGGATGACCCACATTCATTTCCCTGACTCCTGTGACTCTTGGCTGTAGGATGATTCTGATGCATGGCATGTAGGGCCTACAAGATAAGTGGTTTTTGCAATCAGAGAAGAAGAATAGCGGTGGATGAAACAATTTATTTTAACATAACCATGCTCCAAACTTGGAGCAAACTCAAAGCTATAATAAAGTCTTTCACCTTCAGGACTAGACACCACTAGATTGAAAATAAAGGCATTATTTCTGGTTGTGGTGCGGGATTGTCAGACTGACATTTTTGTTGGCAAGCAACAAAAAGCTGCTGTCCTTCACTGGAAAAAGAAGGAGTCTGTTCATAGCCTGAAAGAAATATGGTGCCTCATCCATATTGAAGCCTTGCCTCGAGGTCTTAAATCAAGTGACTTTTGGAAAAGCAGCTCAGATTCTTTGCTAAGCTGCATTTGCAGTTTCTAGATCTCTGTACAGCTTAGGAAACTGGGCCAGAATAGATGTGTCCAGAAAAGACTAGTAAATGGAAAATATGCTAAGGCTTCTGTGAAATTCATTGTACAGATGATGGTACCTCAGTCCAGTGTCTGCTGGTCTGGTTCTCCACCATATGAGGTGCACAGGTTTATTAGCAACAGGCAGTATCTGTACAGGGTGCATGATGAGGAAGTAGAGTGGCCCCTTTTCCTGGAGCATAAGCCCTGGTTAAACTTGAGACAAAGATGCAGCCGCCACAGGATGAGCACCGATTGTGTGCACAAGATGTGTCTGCCTGGGGTAAACTGTGCTGTGCTGAGGCCACACCAATTTATCTCTTGAGACTAGCCCTTTAGCGTAAGGTTGATAGGGCCTGTAAGATCTATATGTATATGGGTAAAGAGCATCTAACCATAGGTACAGGTCATTCCTGTTCTCTACAGTGCTTTAGGAATATCACTGTCAATTCACTTGGGCTTTTGCCATCAAAATACATATGTAAGTGTTATGGGTTCAGTCTGATGAAGCTGGAACCACTGAGATGGGGGAAGATACCGTTCAATGTCTCCTTGTGGAAATGTATTGTATAGAGGGTTCATGGTACATGAGGTACAGCGCCAACACTTGGTAAGGTTTGAATGTTCCTTTAACGTAGATGAGAACTTTTTGTGGGCACAGGGTCATTTTGACCAAAGTATAATACCTTTCTCCTTATGATGTGGGAAAGCTTTTCTGTCTCAGACGTGACAGATTCTGGCATAACATTGAGACCATGGAAAGCTTCCACCCCTCTTGTCTCTGTGTCCTCTGCCTGAAACACTCTGTTGTCCTCTCGTAGCTGCAGACCCCCTTGCTGACTGATGGGTAGCCTCTAGGCATGTGGGTGAAGAAAACTCATTCATTGAGGGACCTGCTGGCAGACAAGTGTCACTGATGGCAAAGGGTTGGCACTGAGTCTGGCAGCAGGGCAGATTTGGGGTGGCAGCAGCAACAGGGAGCTGTGGTGCGTTTAAAAACCTGTTTGGCCCTGGATGCAGAAGTAGGTGTCCTCGCAGTACAGTCCAGCTGCTCACACTGAACGCTCAGTGCCTCAGGAAGGAGGCCTAAAACATCATCCGAAACCTACATCTGGTAAAAAGAGAAAGGGAAGCGGAGCCAGCAGGGAAGGGGAAGCAGGATGAGAAGAAGCACTGGAAGTCATGGTGGTTGAAACGGGATGTAGGCTTCTTTGAAAGGGATGTTATGTGTATATGAGGGATGCCTGCTGCTGTGGAGCTGTACTTGGAGTGCAAGGGATGGGTGGGTTGAACAGAGAAGTGTGAGAGAAAACAGTATTTGGGTGTTAAAAACTCGGTTCTTGGGGTGGGGGGAGTGATGAGTCAGCAGGGTACAGGGTAGGGAAATAAAGGAGGACTGAGAATGAACTTCTAAGAAATTGATAGAAATAAGTAAGATGTTTTAAAATCTTATCAAATGAAGCAACTGTATTAAAATCTTGTGGAGGTGTGTGGTCCTTTATGGATGTCACTGCAGGTAGCAGGAATGCAGGGATATACCTTGCCAGTATTCTGAGTTCTGATGGTGGGAGCTGCTGTGAAAATCAGAGGTGCATTGGTTAGAGTGGCTGTATTTTGTTGCTTTAACGAACGCATTTGAAAGTTCTGCATGGCTTTCCTTACAGTCTTGGGGTCTTTGTGCAAATGTTGTATGATTTCTGTGGCAGAAAGGTGCATATTTTGCATTTCAAAATAGCAATTGGATAAACCGGGGGAAAAAGAAATATGTATAGCTCAATAGCAGATAGGAGTCAAGACATTTCCCTTTCAGCTGGCTTCAAACAAAGCCAATCTTCATTAATACGCATATTTCAGAATACATACTTAATCTTCATCATTAATCTTAACATAGATGATGGATTTAAGTCCAAAGGCAGCAAGGTTAATCAGCATATGGATGGCTGTGGTATAGTCCTTTCAGCAAAGAGCACATTTATCTTGATGACATCTCTGCTGGAGCAAATGTGCTTTTCCAGGGGAGGAGTGGGGAGGAATAGCTACTTGCCTGACTCTTCATAATACAGTCCTCACTCTGATGTTATGTTAGTTCTTACTAAGCAACGTGTGAATGTGTGTTGGTTTCGGTGAGCATACAAACTGAATCACAGCTAAAGGATCTTATTAATTTAAATTTAAAATAGCACTTATCTTGTGGTGCATGTGTGTCATTTCTCAATAGTTCTAGCTAAATGTGGATGGCCTCTGCAGAGGAGATGGGCGCAGTGGACAAGTGGAGAGTGAGGGACGTTGTTTATCTTGCCCTTAGCATGAGATATTGAAAACCTGACTGGATGCAGCCGTGAGCAACATGCTGTAGGTGACTCTGCTTTGAGCAAGGGTCAAACTGGACCATCAGATCCCGTCCCACCTCAACCATAATGCTATTCTGTGAGTAGGATATATTTTTGTTATCCTGTAGTAAATCATTCACTGGAATGGAACTGGAATTATTGTTCAGAGCATTTCAGTGGAAAATAAGAGAAGAAGCAGTAAGTAGTTAAGAGTTCATTGGTAGGTAGAACTTGGAAACATCACTATGGTCATCAGTTTCATGTGTTAGAGGATTCTCCCTTCTGGTCAGAGAAGGAAGGTTGTGTGCTCTGAATTGCGCTAGGAGGGGCTTGGTGGTTGAAGCCTCATTTGAAAAAAGCGCTTTTGGATTTCCTAGTGGGAAGAAGCTCCTGTAAATAGCATACCACCTAGATGGTGTTACCTTTGTGTGCAACGTACCATGGCTGGGAGGTTCCTAGGAGAGGTTGTCCGCCTCTGTGCCTCCCTGCCAGCAGGAAGCAGGAACAGCATCTCTATTGCTTTTTAAATGCAGCTGTGATTTGTTGCTTATTTCTCTTCCTGTTTTCTGTGTGTATCCCCGAAGGCACTAGCTTTCCAGGTCAGTTGTCTCTGAGCAGTCTGGGGATACAACAGCTGCAGGCTCCGATCTTTCTGGAATGCGTTCTTGGAATGCACGTGAAAAATGCGCCTAATCCTGTAGCTTGCCGGGCTTGGCACAAAATAGCTCTTCTGCAGGCCAAGTTTATGTCATTGCAACAACTGGATGTTATCTCTGTGCTCTGGGCCATTCTCCTTCTAAAAGCTGTTATTGTCTAATTACTGCTGGAGAATATTGATCTCTGGAAGAGGATGACTTGGCCCTGTCTGCACTGGAGGTGACAGCAGTGGGAGCGGACATTTCTTCTTGTCTGGAGAGCAGCGAAGAAAATGGAAGAATTCTGTTCTAAGCAGTCTTCAGTATTAATTTATAGTTTCAGGAATGGCTGGGGAAGGGCTGTAATCTGCAGTTGACTGGTGGTGGGCATAGGGAAAAGGCTGATTGTAATGTAGGTGAAAAAGATGTGAACAGCAGGAGCTTCTGAAATACCGTCCGCTAAACAGTAATGCTGGGTTCCAGGCACTCCCCGTGTAATTAGTGTGTGAGTGGGCTGTGGGATTGCAGCTGGAAAAGAAAATTTTCTTCTAAAGGCATTTATCATTGTAAATCAAAGAACTGAAGGGAAGGTGGGTTTTTTGATAAGAACAATCATCAGCTTAATGCAAATAGTAGATAAGAGACAGGTCTGCACACAGTGAGGTTTTGAAGCTGCTAGAATGAGACTCCTGGAAAACATAAAGGCTATTATTTAATTGCAAATCAGCCCTGATTTTCCCAAATAACTCTGCCTTTCATTCCTCTGCTGCTTTCATCTGTCTCTGCAATGGGGGGAGGCCATCAGACAGCTGTGCTGACAAGTTCTGGTTAAACTCTCATACCCAGAGCTGCAGTGACCTTGTGCAACGCATGAGCCTGACACAGTGAAAGCACTTCTGTTGTTTAAAGCAGTTGGTGTTAGGTGCCTGGGTCTCAGGGCTTTTTTACAGTCAAGACTTCTGGTTCCCTCTGGAAGTGATGTGAATTATCTACACCAGAGCCTGGATCCAAGCTGATCCTGCAGTTAACCTGTGCCTTCGGAGTATTTAAATTAATTCTGTAGGATTTTACAGGTGAGTGCTAGAAATTTCATGCTGATCCCTACCCACGGAGACGTAGAGCTGGATTACTCCATCAAGATAGAAATCCTGCTGCCTTGTTTGTGGGCAAGAAGGAGGTAGACCCTTTTTTCTTTACCCTTTCCTCCCTGGCTTTCATAGCACTCACAGCAAAGGCAGGCCCTTGGCATTTGCCTTCCCAGCAGGTCCAGGGATGGGTGAAGAGACATTTCCAATGGGCAGGTTCAGGACGGGCTCGTTTCCTCGTGTTTTCTCAGACTGTGCTGATGCTCAACCCTATGACACTATCTCAGTACCCAGAGAGCGTTCAGGCTGACGCAGAGCTGGTAAGAGCTGTTGTCTCTGAGCACTGTGGGAGGCTTTCACCAAGCACTGGAGATGTCAGAATGGAAGTTTTAGGGTCCAAATGCAGGAGAATGGAGGATGTTGAGACAGTCAGTGATCTCTGTGAATAACAGAGAGGTTTGCTAAGGACGGGTCAGGGTTGGATCCTGAATACTTCTGGATATCTGGAATGACCAAAACCTGAAATTTAGAGTAAAACAGAAGATTTCCAGAAATTTTCAAACTCAGAGGGACTGCAGCTAAAAGTGAAAATGCCTCCTGGACACTGGTGCTTACAAATTTGACCCTGTCAGAGACAGGGTGCTTCATATTCAAACTGCAGTAAACTGTTGAAGTGCTTTGTTATCATTTGAACCCTAGGAATTAAATTCAGCCAGGAAGTGTCTCAGTTTTACAAAGACTTTCCTTGTTTCTAATGAATGCTTGTGTGTGTGTCCTTAAAGTCTCCACTGGTCTACACATTCATTGTGACACTCCTGTGGCAGCCAGGGCAGGAGCTGAGATTTGCTGTTTGCAGGTTCAAGCCTGTCTTACGGGAGTTAAATTGCAGGGGAGAGCTCCTTCCCATTAGAGTCTGAGGATGCCTTGGAACTCTGAACACTTAAAATTCAGCATGAAATAAGGCTGGTCTTGTTAAACACTGGGAAATTGTTGCTGACAAGTGTGTGACAATTTGTAAACAAATGAGATCATAGGGACTAAGGTACATGTCTGTGTTTTTAAAAGTGAAAGTAAATATTAGGCTTAAGAGAGAATCAAAATTGTTTTGCAATCTGTTCTTCAGGCTGTTGGTGCCTACCATTTCATGGAGGCTTTCCCATTTAGGGTAATAATCTGCTGTGCATTTGTACAGAGGCATTCCAGGTTGTCATTGAACCTGTCCTCAGCGCTGGCCAGGACTGAGGAAACAAAACCCACAGAGGAGCAGAGGTTACAAAGAATAGGAGTAACATTTAATTGCTTACCAAGCTGCATGTTCCTCATTCTGCTCCTAAATCACATTTGTTCCCAAATCTACCTTGTCTAAACGGCAGCAAACATCACCGACTGATATGGGAGGAAACCATGGTAAGGATGAGGGTGCTTAAACCCATCACCAGACGTGAAATCCCATGAGACCAGCAGCATTAAGTACAGAGAAACCATGAGCAGGAGTCACCCATTTGGACCCTCTCACTCTAATAAGGATGCTGATAGAAAGAAAATGTATTCAGATGCCTGAAATAATTAGAAAAGACACTGGTGAGACTTGTTTGTCATTTGAGAGAGCCACCCAGCCACAGCAGAGAAGCATGCTGTCACCCGTCTGCAGGTAGCTTGGTGACAAACTGATCCTGAAAGCCAGGAGAAGGAAAATGAGCCAGGTGAAGGGAGACTTTGAGAGGTTGTTTCAGAGCATTAGGTCTTTGGCAGAAAGGATGTCTTTGGTGCAGTGTAAGACCAAACACAGACTTACAGTTTGTCTATAAGTCAGTTGAATCTGACAGAGATGCTGGTGATGTGTGTTGCCTTTTAGACAAGGTGGATTTGGGAACAAAATGTGATTTAGAAGCAGAATGAGGAATGTGCAGCTTGGTGAGCAATTGAATGTTATTCCTCTTTTTGTAACCTCTGGAAGGGCTGCTGTAAAGTCTTGGGCATCACTTTTTGCTATTTTGGTATTAACCTGAATCAATGAATAGCAAACAGGAGGGCAAAATGAAAATACCTGAACCTTTGGAAGAAAGAGGAGTCTCCTGGGTCTCACTAGCAGGTTCTCCTGCAGTGCACTGCTATTTGCACCAGGGCTGCTTACCAACTGAGCCCTATGGATGTCCTCAATGTGTGGGAGTGCTGCAGTGCCTATCAGATGTGGGAAGTCTCTTCCATGTTTTTGAGAATGATGGACTGGTTTCATTGACATGATCCAAGAGTTTTCTGTATTTGTGTTGCAAGCCAGCCATCCGTCCGCGTGAATGACCACAACCAAGTGGTAGTCATCACTCACACATGGGCATTTTTAATGGGTGTGTATTTTGCAGCAATTCACAGGTATCTCTCACTATTAACCAGAATAAATCCAATCTGCAGGTGGAATAGTTTCCTGGTGAAGGGTGTAGTTTCATCAGAATGGAAATGTTTGCCTGATACCTGCTCATTTTTATGGCTCTCTAACTGGAGCACCTTTTTTCTTCCATTTAAGTGCCAAAGTGTTTCATTCAGACTTAGGTGTGCAAAGAGATTGATGTGTAATGCAATAGTTTTAATCTGAGTGACTGGAAAAGATGCAAATGAAAAGTGCCAGAAGGAGCAGAGTTTGTTCTGTAAGAAATGCACATTTGAAAGAAAAGTTAAAATGTTGAAGGTTCCTTGTCAGCACTACCACAATATCTGTGCTGATTGAGAAGACATTTTAAAAGAGTATTTATTACAATATACTTGGCTGTGATGATGTCTCGTCTTAAGATGTGGTGTAATATTTAGGGATTACAGATTTGGAGCAGCTCTGTGATTACATAGTCTGATCTCATGGACTCCTGTAATTTCATTTTATTATTCTCTTCCAAATCCTGTATTTTATTCCCTTAAACTGACAGTTGATGCATCACTTGGGTGTTGGAGCATGAATAGATTGAGGTGAACTATAATGGCAGATAAGCCATGGGCGCAGAGGAGACTATGAATGATTATAAGAGGTGGGAAAGGTGGTGTGTTTGGAGGCTGGTGCTTTTCTATGGCACAGAGCATGAGTCTACTTCCACCTTCTCTTCCATAGCATGGAGGGGATGCCTGGTCGCCCCCCCGTGAGGTGTGGTGCAGAAATGCTATTGCTGATGGCTTCCCTCCTGCAGGCAACTGCTCTGAGAGGCCACACAGCATTTCTGTGGTCCACTGGGAAGCAGTCGTGGCCAGGGTACTTGGGGTCTGATGTGCCAAAGGAGCAATGTTCAGCAATCAGCCTCCAGCAATTAATTTTGGAGAGATGCTGTTGGTTTGTAAAGGTGCCAGGCTCTGTGTGTGCTTGGGATGTGGATTTAAATAATTCAGCTGCTGGTAAGCAAGATAATCCCCTTTCCAGACGCTGCTGCAGGCGCCGACCATGGTGCCACTGTTCAGCAGTAAAGCAAACCAAGCCTCTGCTTCAGGAGGACACTGAAATGCTGCTGTCCCCTCTGCAGACACACGTGAACATATGTGTAGAGCTGGGTTACAGGGAGCTGGCGTTGTGCTGTCCCACCACACAGAAGAAGGTGTGCCCGTGGCATGGATCCAGCTCCATTTGTGTCCCACAAAGACGATGCAAGGCTGGGAGGAAAGCTGTCTCCTTTCCCAGCTGTATGTATTTTCATGTAATCTTCTTTCTGCTCCTATATTTTCCACACCTTGACTTTGCAATTTCTGTCTTTCATTCTTTTCCAAAATTCAGTTCTTTCTACTTGCGTGGGTGGAGGGAGAAATGAATAACCTGAGGAAGGAGGGAATGATTTCATGGCTAAGGCAGCTGGATGCTTTGTTCAGTACATTGATAGCAGACTGAAAACGGAATGCCTAATAATGGCACTAAACTTTTGAGGGCAGAAAAAAAACCAGACCAAATGTGAACAATTGCAGAAGGATCTTTTGAAGCACAGTGAAGAAAACCATGACATTCAACATGCACAAATGTACAGGGGCATACATGGCGAAACCTAGTTCTAACTTTATGGGCAAAATGCTTGGCTTTGAGCTGACCATTACTATGCAGGGATAATGTACCTGGCCTATTATTAGCTTATATTATGAAGACATTGGCTCAGTTGTTCCATGGTGGTCAAATAAAACAATTTGGGATGCCCACGAATTAGTAGGAGTATGGAGCCACCTCAGGCTGTCAAGTTATCAATAAGCTGGAGGCATGGAAAATTGCAGTCAGATGTGCCATGTAAGCACTTCAGCAATGGTCAGCGGGTGTTTTGCGTAAGGATGTATCTGTGTGGGAGCACACACAAAGCAAATCCATACCCAAAACCCATCAGATGTTTATTTGTCAGCATCCCTGCCAGTGGTGTGTACAGCAAGAAATTCACAAGGATGCAGTGTCAGTTTTTACTGGCACAGGTTCAAGACTGAGTACATTATTCACAGGAGCAAAGCTGCTGCTGAATTATTCAGGGCTTGCTGAACAACTGTTGAAAACCCAGTTCCACCAAATCACCACACTAACTTCATTTTGGGTTTCATTATACCACAGCCTGCAAAGCCAGGGCTCTCTTACTGTTGCACCTCTTTCTCTACAGACTCGGTAGGGGAAAATAAATACTTGTTTCACTCATATATATATATATATAAATATCAGTAGCATTTCTTTATAAATCACTGCACAATTGTGTACTGCAGCTTGTTTCCCCATTCCCAACATCTCAGGGGAGGGTGTCTGGAAGTTGTGTGTCAGGTGATGGTAGCTGAGGTGACAGCAGGACCACCCTGCTCTGCCTGTTCTGTGTGCTCATGGAAGGGAAAATGTGTCAGTCCTTTCCTCCTGAGAAGACTTAGGGCACCAAGACCATCTCTCTTCTCACACTGTGCTCCCTCCTCATTCCTTGCATCAGTGAGTCTGGTGGGTGCTGCAAGCAGATGTGGATGTTGCTGCAAAGCATCACCAGCAAGCAGGTAACTTGAAGAGCAGTGACTGCTTGTAAGGACCATGGTTTGGTTTCTGGTTCAGGGGCTAGTGCACATGGTTTGTGCATCACCACTAACCATCAGGAAACTGGGAATTCCTGGCAGCAGCATGAGTTGTGCCGGAGGTGTAATTTATCTGGCAGTAAGAAGATCTCACTTCCAGAGATTGTTAAAGACTGAAAGTTACTTATCCTGCAAATGAGATTTACGGAATTTTAAAGAGAAACTCCATGTCTTGAGGAAAAAAGGGATATTTTGCCTGTTATTTTCAGGGTTACTGCAGTTTTTAAGCTTTCCTTAGAGTGGGCCACATCTTCATTTGGCATAATGTAGTTCAATTAATGTGAAGCATATGCTGGCCTTCTGCCAAGTGAACATCAGACTTCATATGTAATTTCCTAAAATCTGTTGTGAGAGGGTTTTCTTGTTTCTTGCTATGTAATTGTAAGGATTTTCTTGTACAGGGAAAAGATAACTGGCTGATTACATGCACAGCATCAACTAAAAGACAGCATAAATAATGAAAACAGGTGAAAATGCCTCTCAGCTTTCTCAGAAGCCTTGGCATGTTCTCTAACTGTGTAAATATGCAACTTTGGGTCAGGTCGTAGTTATTTGAGCTGGTGGTTAATGCAAAAGGTAACTGCTTCCCCACTATTTAGTGTTGTTGGTGTGCAAGTTGTTGAAATTGGAAATGGAGCTCGTGGGAAGTGCTGGTGAGGTGGTCGGGGTAAATGGCATCTTCAGGAAAACCACTGCTGGCTGAGAAAATAGAACTTGTAGGGCAAAACAGTACATTGCATGTACAATCATTCAGTTGAACAGAATAAAAACCACCCTCTTGTTGGTTATTGGCTTTTGCTTTCCTTGTGATACAGACCTCTAGATCTACCGGTTCTGTTTCCCAGGGAGAAGACCTCTCTTATGTTAATGGGTGCCATCCGGGATAGACTTTAGAAAGACACAGCAAAACTCTGATTGAATTCAGTTGATTGGGGATTTTATTCAAGACCTTTCCAGACCTGCACTGTCATGTTCCTAATTGGTGATGGGCATCACACAGGAAAACTGAGCTTGCAGAAGCCCCTGGAGATTTCTGAGGTGCATACAGTGCGGCTGAGGCCAGCAGAGGTAATTGGCTTTTTTCACATTGATAAGGTGCTGCAGTTATTTCTGTCATGGTCTAAAACAATGCCTTATCTATGCTTTTTGACTGAATTTCAAATTACTCTGTCAGGAGCCATCATTCAAGACACCTCAGCATATTGCTCAGCTCCTCTTGACAGCTCTTGGACATGCACCTAGGGCAAAAAGCTCATTGCTCTTTTCAACAGCCTCTTGCTCAGCAGGACCTTGGCCATTTTGGGAAGACCCTGCCAAAAAGACCAGCTATTTTATTTTCTCCCTGACGAAGGTAACCTTAAATGCCCTTACATGCATTGATTCAAATCTACTCTGAGCTTCGGTAACTTCATTACACCCTAAACCCATTCCAGATAGCCAAAATCTTTTTCTGTATTCCATTTTAAGTTTCCCTGGCTCCCTCTGTCACTTGGGCCCTAGACTTATTGTTAAATCACAAAGCAAAAAATGCTTTTATGTCTGTAAGTTAAACACAGGTTAAACATGTCTCATAAATGGCATTTTCAAGTTAAACACACATATGGCTAATACATTCTGATCTGGCTTTCCTGTGCTTATCCATACAGATAAGAATTCTAATTAAGGAGTCTGATTTATCTCTCTTTCCAACTCATTTCAGGTTAAATAATAATTATTTTTTCTATTATGGCTTATTATTGTGCCATGCAAAATTATGAGCAGACATTAGATTTAATCACTCCAGTGTTTCAGAGGCAAAGTTTGATTGATGAATTCTTGAGACAGCTTCCCAAAATATGAAGTTCTTCATCTATCTTAAGACAACATATTGTAATGACACATTTTTATTAGGCAGAAAGCAGTGATTTGGAGGAAAACCCACATCTCTTGAACTTCTTAGCTTCAGAATGGATCTGTGTCTGGATCTCCAGCATTTCACTTCTCAATGTTATTAAATCTTTTTTTGGGGGGTCTGGATGCTTTCTTTTATGAGGCAATCCACACAGGCTAATCCTAACCCACCTCCCAGCCCCACTGCTGTGCTGTCCTCCATGAGACCCGCAAGGGCAATAGGACCTTCTGCTCTTATCAACAGTGGCAGGGTGAGGGGAGAGAGATCGTGAAATAAAGCAATGGTGAGAGTGTTTCTTAGCATTTAAAGGTTGTTAGGGGGGGTTAACATCCTCTGGGGACTTCGGTATTTTCTTCTGCTGTATTTCGGAGTTTGACTATTCAGGCCTTTTGCACCTGGATTTTGAAGTAGGATGTCCTGTGTAGAAACTTGGTGGTCTTTTTGTGTCATCTTAAGGAAATGAAGCTCTTGACATAGTAAGCATGAAAATCTGTAGCATTAGCTTTTATTATCTGAGATGTTTCTTCTGCTGTTGACAGCTTCTGAACAAACCCAGTGACAGGTTCATGAAGAGTCTCCTTCCCTATTAACCCTACAAGAGTGGCAGGTATTTCTGTGGAAAGGGTCATCCTGAAAGGTCACACTTGGTTTGGTTTAACTTTGTGCTTTTGGTATTTCAGTCTGCAAAACTTCTGTAAGTAGAAATCATCCTTCTTGTTGGTGATCTATCAACTGATTTTATGCTTGATCTATACCTCTTATAAATTATTTACTTTAAAGTAATCTTTTAATTCTGTAGACTGTTAAGTCATCTGGTTGGTTGAGGCTAACTATAGTGAGTCAGAATCGCTTTAGAGGGTGAATCATCATTAAATCAGTAGTAGTGACAGCAAAGTAATACTCCCTATGATTTAAAACCCGAGAATACCTTTCAATTACAATTTCCCCTATTTTACACTGGGAACCACACTGAGTTTTTAAATTTGTCAAAGAGAAAGCTACAGGACAGTCAGAGGCAGACAAAGCAATAAATATGCCAGTAGACATTTGATCAATGATTTGTGCTTTTTCAAGGAAGATGCTCATTAATTGTTATCAAGCCCATTTTGTTGTTACTAGAAATGTTTCTTTTTTCTATCCTCCTGTTATTGCTTTCATTTAAATTAAGGTAGAATTAGACTCATGGTGTCTGGCCACATCATCCTCACAATATTTAGTGGAGGAAAGTAGACCTCTCTGGGGTGAGCAATTGGACCCACTTGAGTCCCTGGGTCAGGATGGTCAGCGCCTGCTCTTGGAGGAGCCTATTTCCTCTTCTGAGGAGAGGAGCCCAGACAACTGCTAGATTTGTGCTTGTCTTTTGGAACAGCCAAATTTCAGTGGGATAAATCCTGCCTGTAGGCAAATCTAGCCATCAAAGTGAAACGAAATTTCATTTAGAATCACATCTAAAAGCATTTTACTGATACCCACTTCAAATGAATTCAGTTATTGTTAGAATTCTGTTCAATTTAAGACAACTGTAGATGTTTAGTGTCTCTCTTTCAGATATGTAGCTCATATAAATGTTTTATTGACATGAATTATATGTGTTCCCTAAAGGAAAAGTCTCAATTGTATTTCCATCAAACTTTCACGGGAAAATGGATTGCCTGTGTAACTCCTTATGAGCACTTTCTCTTGTTTCTTTTTGCTGTGAAGTTAGTTTGCTTAGTAACATAGGTCTGGCTGCTCAGACTGGGAAATGCACTGAAGTGAATCCTCCTAATAGCTCTGAAAATATTAAAACTAATAATGAACTTCCTAATGATCTGCTTTAGGATCTGGTATCTCGTGATTTGGTAGGCACAGATGTAAAACATTCATCCCTCTGTGTAAATCTGAAACTTACCTGGGGGGGGAGGATACAGCCTGTGCCTTTCCACAGATGTGGGCTGCTGGGGTGCAGTGAGTTAGATGTCAGTTCAGCATCAGGAACCAGCCAGGAGCAGAGCTGTGGCAGGTGGAGAAGGCTAATTAATGTATGGCTCACCTGCTTGCTCGCTTGATGGAAGATCATCATTTAGCCATAATAACTTTATTACTACAAGTAATGCCTCTGCCCTCAATGTGTCTATGGTCAGGACATGCTGCAGTTAAGAAGTTACAGGCAGAGGTCCTTCTATAAACAGAAAACTTGCTAAAGGTACTGTAGAAATCTCACACTGGTGTGTAGCACTGGAAAGTTATTTTCACCATGTATCCTGGAACTGGCTGCAGTAGGAGCAGTGGGAGAGGGAAGCAGTGATTTGCTGCAGGAGTAGCAAGTACCAGTCCCTTTCAACATCCCTAATGCCTGTTGAGTATTCTGATGTGCTGGGGTGGAAGTAAGCTGAAAGGAACAGCACCCTGGAGAAATAAATAGAGCAATGGGCTTCTGATGAGGCAGTCAGGAAGTAGCATGGGACAGCGTGTCTTCTTGATAGAAGAAGGAAATTTTTTACACAGTGAACAGTCAATCACTAGAACAACCTCCTCATGGATATGGCAAAGTCCCCATCACTGGAGGTTTTCAAGATGTGGTTGGGCAGGGTGGTAGTCCAAGGTAATCCAGGATGGTCCAAGCCCAGGTGATCTTTCGAGGTCTTTTGCAACCTGAGATGCAGTATGATTCTGTAAGTGATAACCTTAGGTGACATGTGCCTGGATGTGGGTATGTGAGAACCCTGGATTTGTTCTTGGGATTTATCTATGTATTAGGCTGATAAAACTTCTCTGCAGACTTGGCACTGCACTTTCTTAGGGTGCAGTTGCTGCTGGAAGATGCCAGAAAGAGAAATTCTGCCTGCAACCTCCAATTGCCCATACCAAGGTTTGCTCAGGCAGTATAAGGGGTGTCAAGGACTAAATACATTGCTGTTGCTACTATGGATGAGTAATTTTAGTATTCTTTGACAGAAAGCCAAGCAGCACAAATCGTGCCTGCTTCCATCAGTTTGCACACTAAGGCTCAGACCGTTCAATTTTCCTTCAGTTGCTTCACACCACCAGGTTAACACATAATGAAACCAGAAGCATTTGTTCCCTCTGAAGCCTCATACATTGGTAAGCTGGGAGGTGGCATATGATGAAACAAATGGGTTTTATATCCCATTCTGAGTATACAAACAGCTAAAGCACTGTGCAAGTTGCTGATTCTCATTCCAAACATGTCCTAATGATGCATTCCACAGTGTGAAGGAGAGGTGTGCAGGCTGAAGATAATCTCAGTACTATTCATCTGTCTCGTATTTGCGAGCTAGTCAGACTGCAATCACTAGCAAAAACTCTAGTCCCATTTAGTGCACCAGTGTCATGGACCATGTATCTCTTTGCTCGATAGGACACTGGAAAATAGCAGGAAAAACTTTTTAATAGGTCCCCGAGGGTTGTGGTCAGTTCTCATGGGTAAGCCCTCCTATGTCTGGGCTCACAGCAGCCATTGTAACCATGGATCATCTGCAGCACCAAGGTACTGCAGGGGAAGGGCCAGGAGCACCCCTGGAGCTCATCCTGGAAGCCTGCAGAGCAGAGTGACTCCATGAGGTACCTCAGACCAAGGGATGTTTCTGAGCACATCCAGGCCCAGGGTTATCCTCCTTCCTATAAACACGAATACAGGATTCAACCGACTCTTCACCTGATGTCAAAGTTGCACCCTGTGTCTCGTGATTTTCCATTATGGCTCCTTCCTACCCTTGCTCTTTATTTTCCATTCCCTGCAATGCTTTCAGCTCCCCTTTGTAGCTCAGTATCTTTCTTCTACTTTATTAATATTTCAATAAAGCATGCCATATGGACCTAGAACACAAGACTGGATGTGGGTATTTTTCTTGTTAATAATAAGGATCCAGACAACCTCAAACCACTTTGTAGCTGACCCATTTGTTACCCTTGCGGCACTTGGTGGACCACCAGGTATCTGTAGCATCCAGCTTCTAATTGATGAGTGTTCAGTACATAAAATCTGCCAGGTAAAGACTGCTAAACAGACCTCAAGGATACATGGGCCAGTTTGAAACTACTGTAATTGTGTGATGCTGTTTGATAAATGGTGATGATGTTGTTTAGCAGTGACAGAAATAGAGCCTACCATATTCATCAGTATTGTCCTGTTGCAGGTTCTGTGAGAGGACCTATGCAGTAGGGAAAGAAGAGGACTTGCCTATGCAACTAATATATTATAGAATCACAGAATGGTTTAGGTTGGAAGTGACCTTGAAGATCAGGCAGTACTATCCCCACTGCCCCAGTCGGGGACACCTTCACTCGAACAGGTTACCCAAAGCCCTGTCCAGCCCGACCTTGAAAACTGCCAGGAAAGGGGCAGCCACAGCTTCTCTGGCAATCTCTGCAGCACCTCAGCACCCTCATAGTGAAGAATTTAATCCTAATATCTAATCTAGATTTCATGTCTTTCAGCTTAAAGCCATTCCCCCTTGTCCTATCCCTACCTGCTCTTGTAAAAAGTCCCTCTCCAGATTTCTTGTAGGCCCGTTTAGGTGCTGGAAGGAAAGTAGAAGTGCTTCTTCTCTGTGTGTCCTGGAGCTGTGTGGTTACCTCCTTTGAACCTGAAATAGTATGTCCTTGTGACCCCAGCGCCGTGCTCCACTATGAATACTGGAGATAACTTGCTTTGGAAGCAGGGAAGGTTTTCCCAAGACAGACCTTTTTATTCTGATGAAACCTTCTGCAACTCCAGGAGCAGGCTGGGCTGGAAATGTCACTTTCTCCTGGAATGGAAGGATTTGATCTAATCTAAGGGAAGGGAAAACCACTGCTTCATTTCTTGATCAGGCTTCATGCATGACCTTGAACAGTTATTTCAGCTCTGTACCTCAAGTGCCCACTTATAAAATGAGATAATGGCGCCAACTCACTCGTCTCATGTGGATGCTCAGATATATCCAAAGAGGTTGGATAAGCATTGACAGTACTCATGGATGGGAAAGTTGCCAGTTTCTGGCAGCCTCCCTGCCAAATTCAGGAGCAGAGGGATCGCTCTTGTGTGCACCTTGTGCGTAATGGAGAAAACCAGCAACTTTTAACAGCTTCGTTCAAAATCACACCATGAGCAAGTGATCTGGTTTATGGCTGATCTTAGCTGCTTGGCTAAGAGAGGAGGAGAGCTACAGCTCCTCTTCTCTTACACAGAGCAGGGGCAAAGTAACAAATCATGATGAGAAATGACTGCAGGCTGGAAGTAATGAGTTGCATCAGAAAGATGCAACGGATGGGAGAAGGGGCAGAGGCCAAGAACCATCTGCAAGGTGAGCGAGCAGATGGGCAGCAATTGTCTCCAAGCAGATGCTGCTGTTTTCCTTGAAAAAATGCCTAATGCTCAGGAGGTTAATGGGAGATTTATGAAGGCAGCAGGGAAAGGTGAAGGGGTGCATGGCAGCTGGCCAGTGCTTTGTGAATGACAGCAGCTTCCTTAAAATAAATAGGGCTGTTAAATAAACTGTTGGGTTCTTGGCGTATAGTTATCAACATGCCTAGACAAATGAACAAATGAATCATTTCATTAGGGTATTCACAGTGGTTTATGCCCAATGAATACTAATTTAAGCAGCGTCGGGAAAATGTAAGGTTATTTCTGGTATATTTAATTATAGCACAAGTATTTTTCTCACTATTATTTTGAGATGCTCAGATAAAATCTGAAGTCAATTAAACGCCTGGGAAAGCCTCCAGTCTCTCCTGCAGAGGCTTTGCAGGAGGAGAAGTCTCAGGCTTGCTCAGGGATGTGTACTTGAGATCAAGAGCATTTTATTAGATGCTACCTGTATTGCAGAGGCAAGAAGATGCTGGCATAGGGCGGGGAGGTGAGCTGGCAACTCAGGAATGATGTTTCCTCCCTGGTTTGCATCCGGGATTTGGTACTGATGCAGCTCTGTGCTTGCAGCCGATGTCGGCACTGTATAAACACATACTGAAATAGAGGCATGGCTCCAAAGAGTTTATAGTGGGAATAAGTGGGATAGGGGGAGCGGGAGGGATGGGAAGCTGCTAATGTCACCAGGCTACAGATGAGAAGTGAAACTGTTTTGCTCAATGTCACACAAGAAGGTGGTAGCACTGAAGCTTCTGCCCCTCTGCTCCCCAGGCCGGTGCCTCATGCAAGTCCTCCCCCTCAGCTTGATGCCAGGGAAATTCCTCTTATTATCCTTCATTTAACACGGGCACTTCCCCACATTATCACATCCAAAAGTAGTGGGGTTTTCTTTGGGTTTTTTTCCTATAAATAAAGAGCTGCAGAAAGCTAATTGCAGTAAACAAATCATTGCAGTAGCAGAATGAAATGGTGAATTGTGAGTATAGCAGCTGACACCCCCAACTTTCCTCCTTTCTGTTTGCTTTGTGAATTTCTTATTTTAAAAGGTCTGATCCCCATCACTAGAAATGCAGCAGCCAGGACTGCAGGCTGCCCATGGGACATGCTGCAGCTAAGAAGTTACAGGCAGAGGTTAACGGGTGAATCTCTTTAGCTTGTGTAGTCCCCTGGGGATCCTGTGAGGCTGTTGCTGGAGGAGGTTTCCGTGCAATACGTGTCCAGTGCTGGGAAACCTAAAGCCTGCTGCTAGAAGTAAATGTGCTGTGCAGTTTTAAAGCATTTTAACAATATGAAACTTCTCCTTTTGTTTGTATGGAAACCAGAATAAACTTAGGCACATAAATGCTGTCCCTAAGGAGCAGCCTGCCTGAAAAACTCAATTTGTAGGTGCTTTCAGTGGAATCCTCCTCTGCCTTCCTCATACAAACCAGGATTTCAGTCTTCCTATATGGACTTCAGCTCCTAAAATGTGTTAGTGTTACAAGAGCACTGCGGAGAGTTTAGACTGAAACAGCAAACACCACAATTTAAATGCTTAGTTCTACGCCCAAACTCATTATCTGCATAAATGGAGCAATGTTCCAGGATTGGTTGGAAATACAAATGAAACCAGCAATAGTAGAATAGAAAAATTCTTATCAGCTTACCTAGAAGTAGTAGAAGTGGTTCTTGTTTGTGCAGCAGCCAAGAGATGAGTAGAAAATAATACCGCGTAATCTTTTACCATAACAGGCTGGTGTATGTGAGGAAGAGGTACAAACAAAATGCTCTTTACAAACCCACTATCTCCAGCATCTAATCAATCAACACTATTAAGAGAACAAATGGACTTGGATGTTTGAAAAGCAGCAAATGTCTGGGTGGGAAAAGGTCAGAGACAATTCTAACAGCAGGCTTCTTTATCACAACCTCTGAGGCAACAGTGATTTTATAATTGGATATTTATTTTGATTTGCACTGATTCTGTCCCAGATGAGTCACGTCATGGTTACTTGTCCTTGCTGTATTTTATGGTGGTAGCATGTGCCTTGACTCTGAGGCTCTGATTTATTGAATGCTGTACAAATACCAGTTCCTAAATCTGGACGAGGATGAACAAAATTTGTCAGATAGAGATTGGAAATGTAATTGAACTTTACCAAGTTGAAATAAGACTTCCTGAAGCAGCACTTCAGCCTGTATTGAGCTGACTGTAATTTGTTTGAACTCAATAGCAGTTCAAAAACCTGTGCTCGGTGCTTTTGAGAGTCCCACTGATTATATTTTTGTAACTATCCTAAGAATGCTGATATAGTCAGACACCTCTGGCCTGAATTCATGTTGTCTCAGTGCATTTATGAGGATCAAGGCAACGTGTCTGACATTGCCTTTTGGGAGGTGCAGTGTGATTTGGAGGATGCCATTTCTTTGCAGATTGTGGTGCCAGAGGTGCTGGGGTGGGGAGCAGTTCACCCATGACCTAGCAGACAGGCATGGGAGAAGTTACCATCAGCAGAAAATATTAGGCAAACAACTGCATTTCAGAGTTCTTCAATGTCCTACGGCATGAGGCTGGTGAGACATGGGAACAGATTCCCCAAGAAGCTCTGGCAGCCTCATCCCTGGCAGTGTTCAAGGCCAGGCTGGATGGGGTTTGGAGCAACCTGGTCTAGTGGAAGGTGTCCCTGCCGGTGGCAGGGGACTGGGGCTGGATGAGCTTTAAGGTCCCTTTTTAGATCCAAACTATTCTATGACTCACACAGCCATCAATCAGCACCACAGAAATGCACACACACACGTACATGCTTGCTGGCAAAGCTGATTTTGCTTAATATGGCCCAGGCTCTTCTCATGGCATAGAGAACGTAACTAAATTTAAAGATCTGTTTGCACCTTGGTTCTATAAATGCTATACTTATATAAAACTGTCCTTGTGTTTTGCTGCCTACATTTCATTTGTACGTATAGCAATATTATCCGTTTTCTCCTCCGTAAAAAAAGCTCTATAGGATCCCAAAAGGTACCAGTTTTTTCTATGTATTTGCTTAACACATCAGTGGAAACACCCTCACTGACTGCAGTGTTTTGATTTGGGTGGTAGGCAAGCAGTAGAGAAGATACAAAGTCAGGGTGTCAGGAAAAATAGGATTTCTTGTCGTTTCTTTGTCTTTGCTCAGTTGCATGGGATTTGCTTCAAGGCAGCAATGAATGTCACCAGCTTCAGGAAAGAGTTTTGTATCTGACCTATTACTTCTTCTCTTTGAAGAGTAAAGCAGCCAAATTCCTCAAAGGCCACTTGCATATGAATGCTAATTTACAACAGGTCTGCTAGGGATCTCTTAAATATGAAATACATTGTCTGCATCTGCTAAAAGAGGGAAAATGTGGCCAATATCTTACAGTAAAGCAATAATCTTCTTTCTGTCTCGCTATTCTTCTGTTTATTCAACTGTTAAACAGAATTTGAAAGTTCTTGCCCAGTGGGCCTGTTTTAAGAATTAATATCTGCAGAAATATTCTCAAATCTGAGCAGGAAGTGGTTCTTCTGTTAAATGAAGATGAGCCCAAAATTTGAACTTCAGGTTTCATTTTTTCAGCAATTCACCTCAGTAGCAAAATTTGCATTCATTTCCACTCATCTCATTTTCTTGAACTAAGACATAAACCTGAGCTATTCTTTTCTTATTCCCCCAGGGCAGGGGGAGAGAACAGAGGCACAGGCTTTCTGTGACTTTGTAAATAAACTGGGATTAGCATTCGGGCAGAAGGATTCAGATTGAAAAATGCAGATAAGGAAGATGTTTTTAGAATGTGAGAGTGTCCTGGTTTCAGCTATAGCAGTTATTTTCCTCCTTCCTAGGAGTTGGTGCAGTGCTGTGTTTTCGGCCTTAGTCTGAGATCAATGCTGATAACACACTGATGGTTTCAGTTGTTGCTAAGTAATGCTTACTGTGATCAAGGACTTTTCAGTCTCTCATGCTGTGCCAGTGAGGAGCAGCACTCAGAGGCAGGACACCTGATCCAAATCAGCCAAAGGCATGACATGCCACAGCACATCATGCCCAGTATATAAACCGGGGGGGGGTCACCTGAAAGGCCCAGATCACTGCTTGGGTCGGGCTGAGAGTTGGTCGATGGGAGGTGAGCAGTTGTATTGTGCATCACTTGTGTTTGTTGGCTTTTTCCCTTTCCCCTTTCAGTTTTATATTCTCTCCCCTTGTTACTTCCCTTGTCATTATTATTATTGGTGGTAGCAGCAGTGGTTTGTGTTATACTTTAGTTACTGGACTGTTCTTACCTCAACCCTTGGGATTTACATTCTTTTAAATCTCTTCTCCATCCTGCCAGGAGCAGGGGATGTAAAGAGGGAGAGTGAGTGTCTGCATGGTTCTGAGTTACTGGCTGTGCTTAAATTATGGCAGTTCTTTTTGGTGCCCAATATGGGGCACGAAGGGTTGAGGTAACGACAGATCTGACCAGAGTGTGACAAAACAAGTGTATTATAAACACTCATTGTTTTGGATTAATAGTCACTTGTCACAGTGTTGATTTATTTGTTCTTGGAGTTGATGTGTGTGGTCTCAGATTTGTGTTACCTCACACCTTACTTGCAGCCAGCATTTGCTGGTTTAACGTTTATTGGCTTTGGGACCTGGGCTATGGTTCTCATTTAGTTGTACTTTATGATAATGGCTTGTGATAGAATAGAATTACTGATCATGAAACTGCTCTGGTATATATTCTCAGCACTGCCATCACCTCTATGCTTTTGGAGGCATGTAATGGGAATTATCAGTAATTATGCTTCTTTTTTCCTCCCTTGGAGAGCCAATTTATGCAGGAGACATCGCCCTGCACTTTCTGCTCTCCCACCAAGCTATTTACAGTAGCATTTGAGAATTTTTAAGATTTCAAATATCCTTTGAATACCCTTGAAACCAACCTGCTCCTTTGCTGGGAACCGGCATTTTGTTGAATGTGGTTCAGGTCTTGTTTAAGGTTAAACAGTTATCTAAGAATACCACCAGGAGATCTTTTTCGAGACTGGACAGTCATGAGTGGCAGGAATCAGTACAGGAAACAGAGGAAATCGTAAGCAGCGTCTCTGCTGGTAAGCAAAGATGTAAACCTTCTCGTTCAAATTGTGCTTGGTTCAAGTGCTGAGTAATAAAGGTCAAAAGCCTGTGTTCTCTGTTAAAAAATTCATAGGTGGGATGAGTTGTGTGTTTCATTTTAACAAGGCATTTCTTATTTAGAGGGCAAGTATCTCTTCTGTCCTAAGCTTGTACAGCCCCTAGCACAAGGGGCGTGCAGTAGATTTTGTGTTTCTGTATGTTAACAGTAGACATTTATAACTAACGGTGACGCCGTGGTGAGAGTGGTTTGTTGCTTCTGAGATTGTTGGGGAACGGATGTTTGAGCAGGGCTATGGACAGTGGCAACGGCTGGAGACCATAGCATCATAACCGCGAGGAGCCCATCACCAACAAGGACGACTCGACCTTGAGCAGTGGGGAAAGTCCCGAAGAACCCCTATTAGGAAGTAAAAAGCAGAGGTGCAAACTGCAAGAGGGAGGGGTTTGGCAAATGTAACATTATGTTTAGCCAATCGTATGTTGGTTATCGTTTGAATGTGACCAATCATATCTTGACTAGTGTGCATAATGACCCCTAAGGATATATAAGTGAAGCCCTCAGATGCAATAAACGAGTTTGATGCGTGGTCATATTGATTGTCATCATTCTCCCACCACTGGAGGGTCCTTGCCTACCGCATGAGATCAGAGTAGTGGTGGTCATGGTGTGGGTAGGAGAGAGAAGTTCTATTTTGTTGCTGTTGCTCATGCATGGTCTGGAGCCCGGCTGAAGGCAAATTCATTAGCTGTGCACAGGTTTACATGATCGAGGGTTTGCCACCACTAGGTTCCAGGGGAGACAGTGTCAGAGCACAAGGTTAAGAAGGAGCACAAAATTACCCTGAAGGGCAGGCTCAGCCTGTCTTCACCCTACTGCACTTCATCCATGGCGGACAACATGGCCATGAAGAGCTTGGGTGTCTGAGCCAGATCTGGGCCACTGAGTCACTGCAGCTGCAGCCAGGAGTCTGGCATGCACAAAGCACAAGTGTTGTCCAAAACTCAAAGTGGAACCCATCTCTTCTGTCTGCAGATAGCTGCATGTGAGGTGGCAGCTCCTGGCTCCTCTATAGGCTGTGGAGAGGCTCAGGCAGCTCTTACACTGTGCTCTGTTAGATCTCCTTTAGACCTCATCCCAACGACTGAGTCTTGAAGAGCTGGGAGGAGATGTTGCATACCTATGAATGTCTCAGGAACATGTTAAGACAAAGGCAGCATTAAAGTTGCCCTTTAAGTGTGTAAAATGTCAGAAGAGAATATGGTTATTTATAATGCATTATCACAGGAATCAATTTTTATGCCTTTGTGTGTATCATGGAAAATGTTTGGGAAGTGCTGCCCCAAATAGGCTGGCATCAGTTCTGGACTCATTGTGTAGGAGTTGAGTGTAACACCAAACTGAGGAAAAAAACAGGAAACTGGGAGGAAGGAAACACTGAGGATGATTTGCTTGGGATAACCTCTCATTTGATCCCAGTGAAGAAGCATTAAAGGAATGTTTGCTGAGGGAGCCTCACTGGGGAGCTCAGATAGCCATAGATGTTTGCAGGGCTGTCCATGTTGTGTCCTCACTTGTAAGTGCACCCTGTGATGGTGCACAGGAGTATTATGCATTTGCTGAAGTGGACACTCCACACAGTCCTGCCCAGGTTGTGGTGGGACCTTCTTGCCCCCTCTCCCCATCTCCTGGAGGTGATAAGAGATGATGTTCCTTTGCGGGCTGACACCTTTGAGTGCAGCATGTATTTGATAAACTCAGTTGAAAAAAAGTTGTGTCTTAAACAGTTGCCCTCTGTTCTCACCTGGATTCCTAGATGGGGGATGCAGTAGTTAGCAAAGACAGGAAGTTGTGAAGTCCAATGCCAATAAGATTTTCAGAAAGGGCATTGGCTTTTCTGAAACACATATTTGATGCATATGTTTTAGCTTATAAGCTGCCTGGAATAGTCTTTTCTTTCCTGAATATTTATCTACAAGATGAATATGCATGATGATTCCATTGACTATAGAGCATTTGCTGCTGTGGGCTACATTATCAATCTTGGGAAACTTCTCATTTTCCATTAGGAAAAGACAGAGTAAATAGATCACTGCTGAGTTAAAAATGTTGCTGGTTAAAGACCTTTCCCATCAGTTTAATATCATTCCTTTGGGGCTTTTGCAAATCAGAATATTGATATCATGCTCCAAACTGCTTTTTCTTATTAGTCAGAATATCCTTTCTGACTGGCATGTACATGATTGCTCTTCTAACATCTCCTTCTCTTAATTCTCAACATTAATAATGGTGTCAATCAAGCACTCATCACAAATCTTTTGGTGTGCTGTGTGTTCAAAACTGTGTATTTCTTCAGTAATGATGGGGCAATTGCAGTGATGAGAATAAACCAGGCAGCTGCTCTCCTTCCTGCTGTCTCTGGAATCTCAAGGAGCACTCTCTGAAGCGCCACCTCTGTGAATCTCACCCTGCAGACTAAAGCTTACAGCATGCTGAGGAGTATTTCTAATAGCTGTAACTCTGATGCTGATGGTGCGTTCTGTGACACTCAACAAATGTCAGCCCATTTTAGTGCTTTGCTATTGAAGAACCATTGACCACACTGTGCCATGCATAGCAATATGCTTTCTTTATCCTGTATAAAGAAACTGGTTGTTTATGACAATTTCCTGCATTCAAGTCCATCCTTTTGGGCTGTAGCTGCCTTACCAAATAGTTCAGATCACTTTGCAAAGGCAAGCCATTCTCCTTCTTGCTTGCTACTTTCCTGATTTTGTTATCTTCTGCATGTTTTACAAGCAAAAAACCTGTACCACAGTCAAAGCATTTATTTAATGCTGGCTCAAAGACTGATCTCTGCAGGAGCCCTCTGGTACTGTCTGCACCTGAGAGCACTTGGAGGCCCATCCAAGCACCAGCTTCTGATGCATCTCATGCCTCTTCTGATGCCAACAGCTCCCTTGTGCATGTTGGTTGATCAACATGCCATGAAACAGGCAAGTGCCTCAGGAAGGCCCAAGGCTAGCTCTGTAGTGTATGGATTTGTAATCTTCTTGGAAAAATGCCCAAACCTTCCTTTCCCAAGCTCATGCTGTGTTACAGCATGGCCCCTCAGATTTGCTGACCTAGATCCTAAATTAAATGGTTGTTTTTGTCGTGTGAGGAATCTGACAATGTACAATGCCTGTGCACAATACCATGTTCTTCTTCGGCATCTTCAGCAACTTTTCAGCCTCGTGGTGGTTTCTCCCTCTGAGGCTCTTGGCTGCAAATTTTAGCAGATGGTACCTCACCTCCTCCTCTGTTCCTCCTGTGGGTTGGATATTGCATTCACCAACATCATATGGGTTAAATATATCCTATTCCTTCACTCCCAGTTTGGCATGGGCAAGCCAAAGCCCAGAGTGGGCTCAGGGGCACTTACTCAAGCATTAGTGGTGCCTGGACCATAGCTCTCAGCCCTTTCTCTGCTACAGCCAGGCCTTTCTGTGCCACGGCCTCCAGCCGGGCAGCCTGCAGGACCAGTATGGTACAGTGTGTATCTTTGTGCTAGAAAATAGTGCTAACATGTACTACGTATTTCACAGTCCTCTGGGAACTGAAAGCTAAACAGTTATACAACAACCCTGGCAACTCCCTGGCTAAGCCTACACAGCTAAACCTGGTGAGAGCTGATCTGAAGATTTTCATGTCAAAATGTTGCCAAAATGACCACATTTTCGTGCAGAAAGCTGCAGTTTGGTTGCACCTAGGATAGTCTCTCTAACTGTGTGACTCTGACTGTAGGCACAGTCCAAAGCAGCTTGTGGTGAGGTGGAAAAGCTATAAAATTAGTTTGACTTTTCAGACAGACACTGTGCTTCCCCGAGTGTGTGCTCCATGGAGACCTTTAACTGAAATAGCTCGGCGTATCTCCAGTCAAAGCAGTGATCTCTCCACACCACAGCTGAACCAGATTAAAATGCCATCATAATAATGTTCCAGACAGGCAGCAGGGCTCATACACAGCCCCAGTGCTCCTAAACTGCTGTTGAGGAGGAACATTAAACAAGCAGGAAACATTAACAGATAAAGGTATTGAACAGTCCTTGTGTCTGATTACTGGGGAATAGCCAGTCAAAAATAAATGCATTTATTGTGGGCTTGTTTGCAAAACCCATTTTGCTTAAAATGGCTCAGTCTCTGCTTATGGTACCACTGAAATCACTTGTAAATTAAAGAAAAGGTTGTTTTTTCTTGGCTTGGTTAGTAGTATCTTGGCCTGTAAGTTCCTATGCCTTTCTTGCTGTTTTTCTCCTGCAGTTCTCTTCCATCTGTAACTCCCTCTGTCCATGGAGGAACACACCACCTTCTCCTAGGTTGAGCTGACTAAAGGTGTTGATTCCCTGTGACCCAGCACTGTAACAGGATAATTTTGGTGGGAGATGAGTCAGTCTCAGTATTATGGTTTATAGATACTTTCTGCCTGGTGGATGCTTATGGGCAAGTGAAAGAACCACAGTCCTCAGACTGTGATGCTTGAGGGACGCTCAGGGGAAGCTTTGCAAGTGGCAAGATCTTGCAGGTATAAAGCTGGAGAAGGAATGAGGCAGATCATGCAGCACCTTCTCGTTCGGAAGCTGTTTCATCCAGATTTCACTGAGAAGGTGCTGTATGAAGAGATCAGTCACCTGGGCTGCTAAGGACTGGCTCAGAAATCAAAGGCAACAGAGGATAGCAAAGGGTTTCCTTTATTGCTTTTGTCTCTTGTTTCTATCAGGAAAACACATGGGAAAAGGCAATAAGAAAGCATGAATTTTGCAAAGTGCCCTTTAGAAATGTTTTGTCAAGATTTTGATGCATTTGCAAAGAAAATTATAGTGAGTTTTTGTCCATTCATTCCTTTTATAGTAGGCAAATATCTCAGAAAACTATGGCACCTTGCAGATTTAGAAGAACCAAGGGAGACAGTGAAGATGGTGGGTCAGATTTGGATCTCCTTAGCAGTACAAGCTCTTTATTGTAGATCTCTTTTATATAAGGGAGAAACTTCAGGCAATGGCCATGACTTCAGGGAAATTAAGGCAAATATTTTAGGGGAGATTTCAAGATGCAGCCTTCTTGGTACCTCGCTGTCATGGGTTCAGCAGTGGCAGTCATTTTTCTCCTTCTTAGTAGTTGGTGCAGCACTATGTTTTTGACTTGTGGCCTGGGAACAGTGCTGATAACACCAATGTTTTTAGTTATGGCGTAGTGATGTTTGGTCTGGCCAAGGACTTTCT
>JANRGW010014332.1:0-43548 GCA_024733675.1 Psilopsiagon aymara | reverse complement strand
CCCCCCCCCCCCCCCTTCTTTTCTTCCTCAACTGAATGAGATTGATAAAATTATTCCATGGAAAGCAAGAAAATGCAGAACAGGCTTATTTGCTCTCGCTATTTGAAAGCCTTGGCAGAAGTGGGTAGGACTTGAGTTTGTGCAGGTAATCCCTAAGTATCTGAGAAGGGGATGGGGGAAAAGAATGTGGAAGTATGATTAACTGGACTAGAGATATAATTGCCTCTGCGGTAGAAAGGGTACTTTTGTTCGTCTGCTCTCTAAGGCACTGAGCCCTATTCCAACAAAATGTGGATCTCGACTGTTCCAGGAAGTTGGGAATAGAACTGTTTCTTCTAGAAGTATTCATATTTATACTGCTCAATTCCAGGGAAATCAGCTGTGATTATAAATGGGTAGACCTAGATATGGCAGTCAGCCATAAATATTAACCCCCTCCCCCAAACAAAGAAACCCCAACCTAACCCAAAAAGCCCAACGAACCAAACAGCGTAACATACTGATGTAAGAAAAGAACATTTTGAATTCTAGATCAAAAGCGGCTTCACAGCAGAAAGATGGTTGACATAATACTTTGAGGTTTATTTTTGCAGCGCTATCGCTGGTAACAGAATTATTCCTCTAGTACTGTATTAAATTATAGTCAAATGAATTCTAAGCGAAGTTGTTCTTTGGGGTTTTTCATTTGCTAGACAGCACTAATGTGTGTGCAAACTTAACTCCTCAAGATGGTAATCTGGTACAATTTGAGTATTTTGTGTGAATGCCTTGACTGTATTAAATCAAGTTCTGTCTGTTCTTGCCAGATACTACATTTCAGGTACCTTTCAGATTTTTTTTCAGCTGTCTGTTTACTAGACAGGTTTTTCAGAAATGTGTAAGAGGTGCTCCCAGTGCTAAGAAGCAGTATCCTTTGTATTGCAAAGTCGCTATTTCAAAGGATAGGACAGTGTCTTTTTAACTGATGTAATTTATTAAGGTCATGCATTATGAAGTAAGCCTTATTCTAAATATTAATTTGCAAAAGCTTTTTTTTTTTTTTTTTCCATTCAGTTTCCTAGCTATTTAAAAGCCTCAAAACATCATTTAAAACTCTAATTAGAAATTAGAAGAGACCATTTGGTACTTTGATTTGAAAATTTGATTTGGTAATGGATTTGAAAACTGAAAATATCCAGGATAATTTGAGCATAAATATGAAACTGACCAATTTTGTGAAGTTAGCATGACTGCTGGTGTAATTTGTTGACAAATGGGAAAAGTTAAAATAGCCTTTATTTTTCCTCAGATCTTTGGAGTGAAGGGTTTACTCGTTCTTATGTTTACTCTGTAAAGCAGCCAGCCACTGTAAGTGCCTAATATAATAGATCTGTATTTTCTGATATGTACATGTTTTGGGGCTTGCAGGCAGTCTTAAGAGATTTCTAAAATCGTATACTAGCTAAAGAAAGTAATATTGCTGTAATTTGTCTGATTACAGGTATCTATAGGGAGCTTTGTCTGGAATCTGTGAAGAACAAGTATGAATGTGAGATTCAAGCCTCTCGACAGCACTGTGAGGTTGTGCCAGCTATTTGACATTGATAGCTAGTCTCATCTAACTTTATGGTGTCATGCTTTCCCAGTTCAGTGCATGCTTTTATTATTGCTGTTATTTGCTATTTGAATGCAATTACCTTGTGAAATTTAAGCCTACATAAGAGGTTATTCAAAGCATATAAAAATTTGCTTTATATTAATTTGGCTTTACATGTAAGTATAACTAAATTTTCTTATTTTTCATTAACAAGTTCTTATTAGTAGATTACCACATGATTTCTTTTACCTTTGTTATAAAAAGATTACTAAGAACAGTAACTAAAATATCTGACCTAATTTTAGTCAAAAGAACCTTACATTTTAGTGCCAACGACAACTAAAATAATAATAATAATACTATTAATAATAATGTCTTTTTTAGATGCCTTAGCAGTTGTGATTTCAGGAGCAGTTACAGGAAAAATGTATCTCTACTTGAATATAAACATTTCTGTTTAAGTATCTAAATATACTAGATACCATAGTAAAAATACTCATGTCCAATGCTGTAACATAGCTGCTTAAGTAGTGAGGTTTGCATCCTAGTACTCCTCAGCTCCATTGGAGTTGCTTAAGAGGTGTTTTCTCTGGAGTGGTTCCTGAAGTCTGTGGCTCCTTCCATACCAATGAAGCACATACTTTAAAAAAAAAAAATAATAATAATAAAAAAAAAAAAATAAAAAAAAAATCTATATTCTTGATGCTATGGGAAAGAGCAAGGTATAATAAGGACTACTTATTACTGACCGTCTTTGCTTCTGGGAGTACTCTGGAGGTCAGGCAGAGTCCTGTGAGACTTACAGGGTTTCTCGTCTGTGATTGAATGATTTGCTTTGGCTATACAGTATTCCTCTTTAAGGTGGTCTTTCTACCTTGTTTTGCTATTATGTTTCTATTGAGAAACCTTCAGAATTCATATACTCATCATGCAGTAAGGTCTTTAAAGTCAGCAGTGCTGCTTATTCCACTGGAATATAACCATTCAGCGGGAGTGCCTCTGATGCCTGTAACAGCTTTTCACACCTTATTTGCCTCCAAGAGCTTGAAGCAAAACAAATGTCTGAACACAGACACTATTTCATTTTTAAAATGGAATTTTAACATGTTCTTGGAACAGATAACACTTGTTTGCCATTTCAGGCATATGTAAGAGGCTTTTGCCTTTTCAGTTCTACTGTGAAATTTTTATTTAAGTTTTTTTTCTTTTTTAATAAGGAGTTGTAAAGTATTTGAAATGAGGTCTTTAGAATTTAATATGTTGTAACTTGCAGGGAATAGTAAGTGTGACAGCCATTTAGTAGAAAAGGGTTCTTTGGTTTTGTCTGTTCCTCAGCTGCCTTGCTTCACTCCAGCATACTAGCTTGAACATTGGTAAAGGTTAAGTTTCTTTTAGTTAGCTGTGCTATGGGCAGGAGCAGTTGAGGTGCAGAAATCTGCTGACTTGGCTTTAGGGGCTGCAGCTTCTGGCAGAATCATGGTAACAAATAGCTGGATACAGTGACTTACGCTGCTTAAACTGTTCTGTTTCTTTCCAGCAGCATATCCAAGCTCTCTGTTTCCAAGAGTTGTTAAATATGTTGCTTAGTGATAATGAACTTTAAAATGTAACAATTAGCCGTATTTCCTAATTGTGCTTTAGGAGTGTGCAAGCTTATGAAAGAACAGTAAATTCAGAGGCCTGGAACTCCACTTAATTCCAAATTGCTGGTGTAGAGAATGTAGTGTTTCTTGATGCTGCCTTTAAAGGGGTAACGAGTCTAGATAGATACTGGGTAATTTTGGTATGCTATGTGACGGACTGTCATGAAGAACAGTGTACTACAAAGTTGATTTTTCTAGTTCAGAAATACTTAAGAGATGGAAGATAGCACAGACAGCATGAAGTGCTGTAGAAAGTTCACATCAGTCTGTGGTTTTGTTTGTGTATAAAAAGTGCTAATGGTACAGCTAACACTGAAGGCATTATGTTAATCTATTTGGCTCAGAAATTGCTTTTTAAAAGGATGAACCAGCTAATTTTTCTAAAGCAGTGCTTGAAAAGTGATTATCACAGCTTTAGGGAAGATGGTTTTGCTTTCACAACTATAAATATTTTATGTGTTCAAGAAATTCTTCTGTGGGAAAGTATTTTTCAGATCTATGAAAACAGTTAAAAATACATGGTAATAGATGATAATTCTGTATAAATTACTGCAGGTTTATTAATATTGGAGGCAGCTTAATAAAAAGCTTTCCATGAAAAACATTAGCTTTTCTGATTTGTAATGAAGGATGGCATAGAGGTCACTACAGTTATTCATTGTGAATAAATCTTTGCTATCCAAAAGGAAAATACTGTATTTGTGTCAAAATACAAGCAGTTGTTCTGGAGATCTTGCTGCATGCTTTTATCCACTTAGTTATTCTTGGTGCTGATATTTGATAACTATATTTATGCTTACGCTAAGTGAATCTGATGTCTTTAATGTGGTAGGGTCTCATGCTAAGAAAGTGGATAGAGGGAGATGTCATGCTTTATGACTTCTGAAAAATTTTCACCTAAAGCTACTCTTGCCTTCCTTCTGCTGAGGCTTTAAATTACTGTCATATCTTTAGATGATAGAACTTAGTAATGAAAAAATGTATAACTTATTTCTCTTTTAGAGTGAAAAGCTTCTGTTGTATGATACTGTACAAAGTGAACTAGAAGAAAAGATTAGAAGACTTGAAGAAGACAGGCATAGTATTGACATTACCTCAGGTGAATAGAAATTCAAAGTTGTTGGGGTGTTTTTTTTGTTTGCTTGTTTGGTGTCACTATTTTTTTTCCTTAATCTTTTGGTAGCTACTGATTAATGGACTGTGCACATAGAATGTCTGATGAGTTTCAGGTTATCCAGCAGGATGCTATTCAGCTGTAAACTTTGGGCAGAGGTTGAATTTAAGCTTAAAACAAACTTTGATCTAGTAATTGTCAGTTTTCCTCGTGTGTTTTGAGAGTATTAATGTATGACTGTTTAATTATCTAACACTTTCATTTTGTTCAGAAACAGCATCTCGCCAGAAAAATGTTATTTGTCATTTTTGGACAATATCTCTGCTGTTAAAAGAGCTAAACTTATAATTGTTTCTGATTTGTAACATGTTCTTACGTCTTTTCAGAATTATGGAATGATGAGCTACAGTCCAGGAAGAAAAGGAAGGATCCATTTAGTCCAGATAAAAAGAAACCTGTTGTTGTATCAGATATCCTTTTACTGAAATCATTGTTCTCTCTAGTAGTATTCGCTGGTTTATAGCTAGTCTTACCGTATATGTCATGAATAACAAGTTGAAATGATAATGTATTCTCAAAATGTATTTTTGCATGACAGCTGTTATTCAGGTTTAGGAAGTCATGTTGACGCATCCTATTACAAAAATGGAAATTAAAATTCTCTTATCTAACTACTAATTTCACATGGAAAACATTTCTAAAAGTTGGTTTTTCTAATTCTTCAAAAAATAGAGCTGTAAGGCAAAATCAAAAAAACTAGGCGTTATGTTTGCAAAGTATAACTTGACTCGTGTAACTTCTCCTGACTTGTGTAACTTTGCTTCTTATTTTGGTATGGAATCATAGAATAGTTAGGGTTGGAAAGGACCTTAAGATCATCTAGTTCCAACCCCCCTGCCATGGGCAGGGACACTTCCCACTAAACCATGCCATTATATTTATATTATGTAATATAAAGGCCATTTTTTATTGCTAACCTGCTGCAGAAAATCATGCTACTTTCACAAGCTTTCATAATATCAGGAGAAGGTGGAGAGGAAGAATTTTCTGAAAAAAACCCCCAAACCCTCCTTTGAGGAAGTTCAGTTTACTGGAACATATACCAGATGGATGATTTGTCCTAATGGTGGCAGTTCTTCCATTAGGATGCATCATAAATTCGGTTCAGTAGAGGTGGTTTTAAGCTAGTGCTTAAAAGCAAGGTGGTATTAATCAGTGTACCTATAAGTGGCTTCTTTAGTTTCTTAACTCCTTTTAGCAATTTGAATGCCAGGTTATGTGAAAGTATATTTTCTTTAGCTGTCAGCCATCCTTGTCTTTGGTTTGTCCATACAAATAACATTCAGATTCTGTGTATTATGAGCTACCTTGCCATTTTAGAATACATTCCAATCAGAAAATGCTGACATAGTATTAGGTCTAAAACCCCAGCAATTTCAGGCAATTAATAAAGTTGAAAATCCTTTCAGTTGTGAAGTAAATTAATTTTCTTTTTGCTTACAGTTTTAAAATAGTTGTGAACTTGTCACTTTCTACAGATCTGTCTATAATCCTAGGAATTTTACGGTTTTTAATTTATACTACTTGATGTTTAGAGGGCAACAAATTTGAAAATGGCTAAAGATTCTTAAAATTTCAAATGGTATGTGAGTTAAAGCTCCTTTATCCCATTTTAGATGATTTAGTTCCTGACACTTTTCTAAACTTGTTTTTGAGAGATGAAATGGGGAGAAATGAAGAAATAACTTAAGACTGTTGTAATGGAATAGCAGTGCTATATGGAGTTTTGTTTTGAAGTTTACATATTGTTCTAATACACAGTTTTTGCAGTTGATAGTTCAGGGGAGGGGCTTTGCCTTTCTACTTCCTGTGTTCTTTTTCTTTTTTTTTTTCTTTTTTGATACTCAGCGATGTGGCACTGTCTGTGCTTTTCTGAAAAAAAAAAATATGATGCAGAGTACTACCAGTAATAATAATGACAAGGGAAGAAAATACAACCGGTCACCACCTGCCAACTGATACCCAGCCCGACCAAGCAGTGATCTAACCCTTCCGGGTAACACCCCCCAGTTTATATAGTGGGCATGATGTGCTGTGGTGTGGAGTACCTCTTTGGTCAGTTTGAGTCAGGTGCCCTGTCTCTGCTTCCTCCCGGCTTCCCCTCCTCCTTGGCAGAGCATGAGACTGAGAAAGTCCTTGATCAGAGTAAACATTACTGAGCAGCAACTAAAAACATCGGTGTTATCAGTGCTGCTCCCAGGCTGAAAGTCAAAACCACAGCACTGCACCAGCTACTAAGGATTAAAAATGACTGCTACTGCTGAAACCAGGATAAATGGTTTTATCACAAATATTGTTTTATCCTCTTCTTGAACTCCAGTAGTCTGAATATCTACTTACTATTAATTATCTCAGTTTTTAAAGTGTAATTCTAGCTTGTGTAATTCAAAGATGCATTTATTTTTGCTTCACATAGGTATTCTTTGCTTAAAAGATTGGCATAACAGAGCTATTACTGTCTTTCTACAAACATTACAATATTTTTATTCCTGCTTTTTAAATGAGTTTTCCCTAACTTCTCCACGCCCCTATATAGTTTATATGTTACAAGACCTTGATATTCTTGAAGACTGGACAACAATAAGGAAGGTGAGATGAAAGGATGAATGCCAAAGGTTTTGTTTGGGTTTTTGTCCAGTCCTTTTGTCTCTTAAAAATATGTGAATGTATTTCTTACATGATCAAAATTTTAAATAGATTTTTATTTCTTCAGTAGTCAGCTAATCATTCCACTCGTTTTACACTTGTACGTATTTTGTTAACAAGAAGTAAAATGTGATGCCTATGTGAAAAATTGTCTAGCTTTTCTCTTTGTATTGTGTCAGAAGAACAGACACAAACCAGCTTTTCCTCAGTTTGTTTCCTGTAGTGTAACATGATTTTTAAACAGTAGTGAATCACAGAATTTACTGGGGATTTTGCCTTTTCTGGAAATAATTAAAACCAAGCAAAACCATACAACCCCAGAAAACTTTTGAGTGTTTTTTTTTAAACCTACTTTAATACCATGTGATCTACAGTTCATATGAGAGAACAGAGAATGAGCTTGTATACTGTATAAATCAGAAGTATAGATTGATCATAATGTCATTTTAATGTCATTTTGTGTTTTCATGACAGAATTACAAAGTAGAAATGGAGAGTTTAAGTTATAAAACATCTTGAGTGATTTGAACTCAAAACTTACATAAGAAGGTGATTCTTTTTCACCCTCAAAATTCTATTTTGTTTAATTATGGAGTCACCATTGAACACATATCTATTTTAGATTTGTTCCAATTGTGGGTTTTGCACGTAAAAGCAAGTATCCTGAGCTACACCACTCATAACTTCACAGTCAAAGCTGGTAATTTAGGAAAAACAGAATATGCTTGCTGGCTAACTTAATTTTCATTTTTGTTTCAAGGCAATGGCTACATTGGGGCCACACAGAGTAAAGTCAGAACGTAAGTAAACATTGATTTCACAAGACAGAACTTGCTGTGTGGAATGGTGTAAACTGCATTTAGGCGGATCATACTCATTTTAGCCCTGGTGTATAGTGATGGAGGATGGGGTGAAGACTTTTGTCTTTCCCCTCTCTTGGGTGCTGCTGCTTGTAGCTTGATTATTGATGATTGTGTTGATGCCTGAATTCTAGAAAGTTAGCAACAAAAATACAGACTTCTTTAAGTGGCTTATACCAATTAACTTCAGCAAGCTACGCCAGTGTTTGCACAAGATGAGGCAGGAAACAGAGCCCCAGACCTTAGGAATGCAGTGTGAAGGATGTTCACATTCGCTTCAAGCTACAACCCTGAAAAACTTCAGCTATGGGAAAGGAGCTGAGAAGCACATGAATGCTAGGTAAAATCAAATTCTTGGAGGTGGTGAGTAAGGAGGAAAAGGGAGAGGAAGCAAACAGGTGATGTGTTTCTTTAGTGGTGCATTGCTACTCCCATGCTGTGGTAATGTGCTGATGAAGAGATTTCAGGTTCTGCCATTTGAAGTAATCTTTATATTATTCTATTTGTGAAAATTCATAGATCTGAAGGTTGTAGGGAAGGTAGCTTCTATTTGGAAATGGAAATATAACTTATCTGACTGGAAATAGAAAAGTATCTTGCTTCCAATTTTTTTGCGTTCTTGCAGTTACTTTTGATCATGGAAAATATGTATTCTATGTAAATAATTTGATGAAAGTATATTTAAACAACTGACTAACTTCTGCCAAGTCAATATTAAATTCCTTTTATTGATCATTTTAGCACCTGTCAAATTAGAAAAGCACCTACACAGTGCTAGATCTGAAGAAGGAAGACTGTATTATGATGGAGAATGGTATGGACGAGGACAGACAATATGCATTGATAAGAAAGATGAATGCCCTACCAGGTAAAGATTACTCAGGTTGTGCAGCTGTGTACATTCATGTTAAGCAGCAGATAGGATGATGGCATTGAGGAGTGAGGCTAGTTAGGAAGTACTGTAATGTCAGTATCATTTATTAATTCACCTTGGAAGACAGGTATTGTCAAAGAAGGTTGTGCACTGGACTTCTGAGAGGCTGGTAAGGGTTGGAATTAACTGAAGGTCATGAGATGTTAAAGTTAGGATCTCACTAACAGTTTAAGCTCCTCCTGGTTTCTGAATAGCCTTTGAGTAAGTTTTTTGAGTATCCTGGGATTTTGTTGCTTTGAAAATTTGATCTGCTGGCACACCAAAAATACTTGATTGTAGAGAAACACTTCATACCATTAAAGATTATTTTTTTTTTTTTTGTTGGTTAATGGTGTGGCAGAAAAGAGTTGGAACTTTTTAAATGGGAATTCCTTCTCTTAACAAAGATTCTACAGCGGAGCAATCTAAATATTACAATGCAAATTTCCTTCTCTTAACAAAGATTCTACAGCGGAGCAATCTAAATATTACAATGCAAATTTGGCTGAATGTTTTAGATATCTAAATGTATTTTCTCTGTATGGATATTTGCATACAGAGAAATTTTATGCAAATATCCAAATTCTATATATTCTAAATAGTGGGTCTAAAATTCTAAAAAGTGGGTCTATTTAAAACAATATTTAAAATTAATTTTTTTTCTTTTACTGAGTGAGGCAAGTGAATCTAAGCACTGTGTTGATAAAATATGTATAGCTACCCAGGAACTTCATATAGCAGTAAACTCTATATATTATATAATATAGAGTACACTACTGTAAAGCTGACTGTTTCTTTTCATCCCTGTGTATGGTAAAGAGGAATGGATTTTGGTGATTTTGGTGTTTTTTCAGAGTTGAAACATGAAGGTATTTCAGTAAACTATGTATTCTTTCTGAAATAAAAAAAAAAAAATCTGAATTGGTTTAGCAGAACACGGCAGTTACACTGGGCCAAAGAAAGATCTCAGTATCCAGTGTCTGACAAGAGCCAAAACCTGACACTTGGCAGGGCAAGCGTACATTGGAACTTTCCCGGCCTTTTCAAGATTTCAGCAACTTTTAAGGCTGAATTGTTTCCTGGGGGGAGTTTGGTCACACTCATTATTTAATTGATCTTTCTTCCATTAACTGTTTTAATCTCCGGTTTTGAGCATTTTTTATCATCAATTGTAGTTGATTTTTTCTTTTTTTTTTTTTTTTTTTTTTGTAGGGGTTGTGGGGTGGGGGTTGTATTCACTGTTTGTATGAAGGTTTACAACAAGGGGCATAAAAGCACAGTTCATGTAAGAATGATTCGGTAAATCAGGTTTTGACTTTCTCTTGGTATAATGACCAACAGTTGAATACTTTATCTGCTTTAATCTTAGGCTTCTGTCTGTTTAACTTTTTTTCTGAATACTTTGTAATCAGTGTAATTTCTGGGTGTGTTTTTCAACAGATCTGCTTTTTACTGTGGGTCATCTATTGTGTTTTCTATGGCTGACTACTTTTAAAATATTTGTACATGTTAAGGGTTTAAATAGATGGCTGAAAAAATAAGTACCTTCACTAAAGACGCATGCAGTTACCAAAGAATTCTGTCAGAACTATCCTTACAATGGAGCCAATATATTTTTGGTTTAGCATTTATAAGTAATGCATATTTTCATTTACTGTGTGGAAACACAGCTGCAGTTTTGAGGTTATTTATCAGCTTTGAAGTTTTCTAAATTCTTCTTGTTTTTCTTCCCCTGACCCTTCTTCCTTCATTTTCTATAGTGCCATAATTACAACAATTAACCATGATGAAGTTTGGTTTAAAAGACCAGATGGAAGCAAGTCCAAGCTGTATATTTCTCAACTACAGAAAGGAAAATACTCAATAAAGCATAACCACAACTGACCGTTGGTAATCTTATGAAACAAGTGGTATTACCATGCTTGATGTGCCATGGGGTGAAAGTTGTATTTAACAGTGTTTTGTATTCCTTATAAATTTACAGCAGTATCTGATGTGTATTTGTAGTGCTGTATGTAGACTTCGTATGGACGGGCTTCAGAAACCTAAGGATGGTAAATCATGTCAACAAACATTTTACCTCTGAATTGGGTCCAGTGCCTAAGATATGACGTATGCTCTTCAAGTATAAAGGCTCGGAACTTCTCATCTTTGTAAAATAAAAAAATAAAATGCAGATTAAAAAAAAAAGACTTTTTTTTTTTTTTTTTTTTTTTCCCCATTGGTGACCAGTTGGTGTGATAAAAATGATAACTGTAATTACCAGCATCTCACTTTGTTTTCAGTGAACATGTCATGCTTCTCTTATGGATGTAAATTTAGCCTGTTCAGCTGTTGCTTTTGAATAGATGGTAACATGAATAAGCATTCTTTTATCCAAAGCAGACTGATTTATTAAAATTATTGCCCTCCACAGCTCTGCTAGTACTGACTGTTGTATTTTGTAAGGTTTACTGTATTGCTTGTAGTGGGACAAACCCAATATTTGGAGCTACATTTTTTGAGGAGCACTTTTCTGATTTATGACCCTATTCTATAGTAAACAAATTGTTGGCAACTTTTTTTCTTTCCCAGATTTCCAGCAAAATTTATGCGTGAAGTAGACAGTGTTGCTCCGAACCTGTATTGTATGTAGCCCACAAAGAATGACATGTAAATACTGTTGCATGCTTTGCTTGTTTGGTCCACAGTTGTATGAAATACTATGAGTCTTTTTTTCAAAAGGAAAGTATTTCTCCAGAAATCATATATGTGGGATAATTTACACTGACTTTTCCACCAACCACCATTTTCCAAATTTCTGTAGCCTACTTCATCTTACTGTACACCAGAATTATTTTATGCAGCTTAAAAAGCTGAATTTCTCTTAAATCTTACAGTTTAAGCCACAGAGAAAAGCCCTGAATCCTTGATGTTAATATGATGTGTTTGGAGCAACTAGACTGACAGAAGGGATTGCTGAAGAATTATTAATGCTTTGGTTATGTGCACTTTAATCTCCACTTTTGATGATATTACTTGGAGAAAGAAAGCATCCATTTGCTTTAAATGATCACAGCAAATAAGTATTTTTATTGTAACATATGAATGATTTATCTCTATTAATTATCTCTTCTAGTGCAGGATGGTAACTACTTTCCAAATGCCAAATCAGTTTCCACTGAGTGATAATTTTCTACAGTTGTATGACATTACTGGTCAGATGTACATAAAGTATTAATTGACATGTTAGCTTTTAACAATATAAACTGTATGTATACAGTGGTTTGATAAACTTTTTGCAATAAAATATTCTTATTTTTTAACTTGGTATATGAATAAATAATCTGTGGTAGTGGATATCTCTTACGTTGTTTCCCTTTTTGGTTTTCTAGTCTTGTTGGAATTGCTGATACACAAAGTACTAAAGGGAAATCTATTTACACTTTCAGAAGGCCTGAATCTTTTTAAAAATCTTTGACGTGCACTTCTTTGGAAATTTGAGAGTTTGCATGTATAATTTTTTTCTTACTATTCTTTAATATTTTATGTAAGCACTGTTCTGTGCTTTTATAAATGTAAGCACTGTTAAAAACCTCATGGCTCTTGGTGTGCTTGAAATCATGTTTCCATGGTTAACCCCTTTCCTCTTTCCTGTATTCTGCACCTCTGTAGCTGTGATTGATTATTTCAAAAGCTATTTCTAATCTGATCTCCTTTCGTGCAGAACTTTGTACAGCCCTGTAGTATGGACTGATGCTTGGTGTATGTGTCTTTATTAAGAAAAAATATAATTTGTATCAACATGGCAGGTAATAAGTGTAGCAGTATGACTAAGGGAGGAACCAAGGGAGGATCTATGTGTTCTCTTACCAGAAGTCCAAGAAACTGAGCTATGGCTTTCTTTTTTACATGTAATCACTTCTCTGTGTGCGATTGGAAAAGTGAGTTTGGTCTTTTGTTTTTTGGGGTTTTTTTGGGGGGTTTAGTTTTGGTTTTGTTACTGGTTAATTGTTTCATGCTTAGGAAAATTGTTTTTGGTACTTGCTCTACATCTTTTCACTATTTGAACAGTTAATGGTTTGCTTCCTACATCATAAAATTGACGAGGTGTCTTCAACAGATCTTAGTCCTTTGAAGTATAGAAGTTGTTAGCCTGTTGTCTATTGTTTTATCTTTTACACTGCTGCATTAAGCTTTCCCGGCCTTGGTATCATCGTTTTAGCCTACAAATAGGAATAAGATCTGAAAGGAAAAAGATATTGAGCTCCTTGATATGCAGTAAGTGAAAAGGGAAGTTAATGAAGAGTGACAGTTACCAAGTGACAAAAATAACTTTTGGTGCATATGCAGAAAAGGCTTCTGTATCAATAGTTACGTTTCAGAGAAGATGAAGTTTGTGGGGTTTTTTTGCAAATCACACAAACCAAGCTGATCTGTTCATCTTTAGCATAATGGAGTATCTGGTATACTTAGTCGAAATGCAATTAATATAACCTCCAGTACTTGATGTATAAATACCATGTGGAATTTAGCATAAGTGTCTTGTACCAAGCAGCTCTTTAAAGTTTCCAAATACACTTTGATTTTGGCATTCTGTCACACTGTGTTTTTATTAAACCATAAAAGTTGGCTATTTATAGTCCATGGAATGTCTTGGCTTATACTGGTAAGCCAAGGCCTGTGTAGCTAGCTCACCACCCCCATCAAGTGGCAAGTGATGATCAAGTACTAAAATTTTCACTCTGAAAGCCTATGCTGGCTTCCACAAGCAGGTTCAGTTTGTTCTGGGAGGGGTTTTTTGTTTGGTGGTTTTCTTATTTTGGAGTGGAAAGAAAAAAAGCAGATTTTGGCTTTTTAGGCAAGAAAGGGATGTCCTAATAACTGCTCCTGTTCTCTTGGAGAAATTAATTATTACTGTGGGAAGAGCTGCCTTTGTTTTTGCCTGTTTTGTGGACAAGGGTGAGATGTAGGGAGAAAACAAAGCATTCAGTAGGTATCATATTTAGCTAAATATTGAGGGCTTTTATGTGTATCATAGAATCATAGAATAGTTAGGGTTGGAAAGGACCTTAAGATCATCCAGTTCCAACCCCCTGCCATGGGCAGGGACACCTCCCACTAAACCATGCCATCCAAGGCTCTGTCTAACCCAGCCTTGAACACTAGCTAAATGGGACATGCTTTCTTGTGTTTGCTGCACAACAACAGTAAAAAGGTGTTTGCTGTCAAAGCAAGTGTATAAGTAAGCTCTGTTTTAAGGCACGTAATTCTTCCTAAAGATCTTTACAAGGCTTTACTTGGGCAGGGGCATGGTTATGTTAGAATTAAGACCAAGTAGCCTTGATATTTCACCTCTGGTACCGGTACCACAGAGGTCTGACAGCCAGGATGCTCTGGGTGATGTGTACTTCCAGGTAGTGCAGTAGTAGCCCTTCCAGGTAATGCTTTAGTGTTTTCTGCAGAGTATGTGTAGGTCAGCTGCACACTACATCTGCAGTAAATCAGCATGGGATTTGCAATCTACTATTTAATCAAAAGCACACCATGTGTTTAGTAAGCCTAATATTTCCTGGAAATGCCAGCCTACCTGTAGTTGCGTGGCATTGTGTATGCTTTTATTTCTCTGTATGGAAAATCTGGTCTTGATGGAGTGGATGTGACTTCTGACATTTAAGACTCATTTCTGCTTTTTCTGGAACTGCCAGGCTGCAAAAGTGAAAAGTGATGTGCTGAGCTGATCCCTGTCTTTGTGTGCTGGCTCCCGTAGACCTCATTTCTAGTAATCTAAGTTTCTCAGACTTTGTAACATAAGTTTGAATGGTGAAACTGAGAAGAGAGATTCACTGGCAGGCAGAGGAGCTGAGGTTAGGTGTTGAATGCAGTGTTGAAAGGGAGAAATTCCTATTCTAGAATGATGAAATGTGCGTCAAACACCAGTGTTTGTTGTTTGTTTGTGTGTTTTAATGGTAAGATGAGTAACATACCCTGGTTACCCTTGGCACTGATAGAGACAGTTTCTGATAGAAAAAATACTGTATTATTTTGTAAATAAGGATTGTTTCACGTGGCAGTGGGTTCAAATAAAGGTGTTGTAGGTAAGCTTGGCATTTCCAAGCTTTGACAGTATCAATATTATTCTTTTGGTATGATTTGTGTGTGGAAGAATATATATTTATAGGACTCAAGCCATTTAGTAAGGCGCTAATCTCCAAATTCTCCTACAACAGTGTTTTCAGATGTTTTAACTACGTACATTGTTTTTACTGCAAGTTCTGAGTTGCTAGGTTTTTTGAAGATCTGGGTTATGTTTTTGAAGATTTACTTTGAATCATAGTAAAATACAGGAAGCAGACAGTGTTTAAGAGGTGGTTAGCAACAGTAGAGTTTTTATCCTTATGTTTTTTTTTTTTTTTAGTGTATCAGTTCAGCAGAAAGATGTTCAGACATCACCAGTCTGAACAGAAGCAGGCTGGAACAGGGCAACAAATGAAAATATATTTCATTGTTTCTTTGAACAGGGCAACATTAGTGGATCCTCCTTTTCCTATAAGCAAAATCAATTTGAATCCATTGGCTGGAGCAGGATATTAAATCTGCCTTCACTCCATGCCTGTGGGCTGTGAGTGGAGGTACTCTTGCTCCTGTGCCTTGGAGACCCATGTTACTGAAAGCCTGCAGATGGCACTCAGTTTATGCTGAAGTTACTTAATTGTTACTAATGGTCTAGCTCCTGTTAGGTTGTTGGGTTGGGTTTTTTTTCTTGATTTATTTTAGTTGTAGAGCAACTGCAACTGGTTTTAATCCTAATGCATACTAATTAAAGGATGTTTGGAAAGAACAGTACCTGGAGTTCTAAAGAAGGATTATCTTTTGCTACTGTATAGTGAAAGAAAATTGCTATGGTAAAGGCTTAGGAAGAAACAGAAATGGATTAGATGCTTTCTAGTTTCTATAGAAACAAAATATGTAATTAATCAAAATGAAGTATATTACAACTCTTTCACTGATGAAAGTACTTAGTAAAGGCTGGACAATGAGTGAGTATTATATATTGCAACACCAAACTGAGAAATAAACAGAGGGTTCAGGTTTATTTTTCTAGTGCCATTTTCCCCTACTGCATTTATTTGTGCTTGGTTAACCAAAAGCAAAAATACTTATTTCCCAAGGTGAAAAAAAAAGGGATGTTGATAATAATAAGTAATACAGTGAGGGTTTGCATTAGTACCACCAGAAATTAATAACTATTATGTAGTACCAGTGATATGATCAAATGAATACAAACCTTAAGTACATACATGGTTTTTTGGAAAAAAAAAAGACACCCACATGTTTTTATTACTATGAGCTGTTTAATTACACTTTAACTTTTAACAGACTACGTCAGTGCTTCTTAATCTATAAAAGTATATTAACAGTTTCATACTCTTGCTTTATAGCTAATAAATACAATTTCAGAACAAAAAATGTGTGTTGAGAAATTTCTTTAATTGGAGATTAAGCTCTGTGGATTTAGGACGCCTTTCAAATGAGCTAGCAGTTAGTGCCAGCTGCCAGGAGAGGGCACTTTGAGGTTTCTCATGAAATGCTTTTTATTTCCAAAGTTTAACTGGTTCTCAGAATTTTCTTTTTTTTCTTTTATCATAAATTTTCACTGTTTAAAGTTCAGAAATGTAGCAGTGATTGTTACTTCTCTTTGTTAGCTGAACTCTGAAGGTGACCACATTCTGCTGTTTGTGAATTGAGGAGGCGCGTTTCCATGGAAGGCTCTTATTTAAAACATGTCTCAATGTGTGGCCATGGGAGATGGATGGAAATTGGTTAGCTTTTGTATTTTATACCACTACCGCCCCCCAAAATAGTTATATATTTATAAATTACCTGGAAAGTTATAAGTTGCAAGATTTCATCAAAAGAGTAAAAGATGTGTCAGGGAGTATAACAGTTTGATCTTTTAAAAGGGGCTGTGCAGTAATTCTTTCATGTATTCTGAAACACCAAGGAAGACCATAGAATATTACAATGTATCCCATTTCTTTAACTGAAATAAGCTGGGATGCTCACACTGGCTGATGCTCACACTGGCTAATGCTCACACTGACATCATGAGGCATGGAGGGGTTTGTACCAGTAAATACAGTGCTAATTATTAATCAAAATGAGACTGGCTAGATGCCCAAAACCTTGGGGGACCAGAGCTGAAAGTCCTGTGCTGTCACAGGTTGTTTCAAGCCTCTTGTGGGCAGGACGCAGAGCAGCAGTTATGCAGCTGAATCTGCTCTTAAGCATGTGGGGTAATTACAGGGCAGCCGCTGCCTTGCTAAGTTGTCTGAATAGTGATGGTGCTCTAGAAATGAGAAATCAAGTGCAAGTCCAATCCTGGAAATGGTGTGTGTTTTGTTTTGTTTGTTTATTTGCTTGTTTGGGTTTTTTTGTTCCCTAGCCCCGATACTCTTTGTTCCTTACCTCTACTGCCAGCCTTTCTGGAAGCTGGAGACAGCCTGCAGAAAGCATAGGCTGTTGTCTAGTGGAAAATGCAGTTGTTTGGTATGCAAAAGATGTACATGGTAACGGTATACTAAAATGTGTCCAATAACTGTTAATGATAACATAATACAACAACTTCAGTAAGCTCTGAGAGGACCAGTTTCTGAGATATGGTGCTGGTGATGTTCCCGGCAGGTCTGGGATATGCAGCTTCACCTCTTCAGTTCCTGTCCAGACATGGATGCCTGTTTGAGTCAGGGATGTTGTTGCCACCTGTGGATGATGACTTTGTGTGCTTGCTCTTGAATCAAAATCCTGCAAGCATTGCTGCTTGGGCCCTAAATGCCACGGAGAGTTTGGCTTTCATCTCTGCACATGTCTGCCCCCACATGTAAAATAGCACTTCACTGGTGGGAAGCTGTGAGGTTGAATGTGTTGGGAACTGGTTTGTCAGATCATTTAGTTGTGGGAACCCAAAACCTAACAAAAATACCTAGTTATGTTACACAGAAGTATTTGGAACCCAACACAGTAAACAACTTATTGTGCATATAAGACTATGAAGTGGGATCCAGTTTTTAGTCAGACAAGGAATGTTATGTTGGACTGATTATTGAAGTATGTGAGTAACTTGACTGAGACAAAGTCTGTACATGCTACGTGACCGATAGCTAGCCATTTTTTTATTATTATTTTATTTTTTACCATTTTAACAGCAGGAATCAAATCACAAATTGGCTTTAGAAGTGTTTCACTTCTATTTCAAGAACTCATAACTGAGTTCTTGACTTAAAACTAAAACTCAGCCCCTGTGGAAAAAGTTGCAAGATGCTGTGATAAAATGTACTGTTCATTGCAAAACAGGATTACTAAATTCTTGTATTTGTCCAGGTTCTTGTGTTCTCCAATTGTGTGGTCTTGCTGCTTGCATGACTGGACTATTCATTATATCTCTAAGTAGAAAGCAAAGGAAAGCTTTTGGGGCTGAAATGCATTTTTGATATTTTTTTAATTCTTTCTTCCAATGTTTCCCTTTAAATAGTATGAAATGCATATAAATATTCCTAATAACTAGGCAGGAGCCAGCCAATTCCAACTTGCCTACAAATGAACCATTTTTAATCAGGCTTCATCTGAATTGGGCTGTCATAAAAATTTCACACGCAATTTGGGAAAAGTTGTTTCTCATTTTGAGCAATGCTCTTTCTTTGTGGCTTTTGTTTTGGTTTGAGGTTTTTTTTTGTGGCTTTTTTCCCCCCCTTTTTTGGGGTATAAATAGTTTCGTATTGTTTAGAATAATACAGAATAAAAAAAATTCCCTGGTCACACAAGATTCAGGATGTGGGTGGGTTATTTCATTATTGTGCTTTATAATACAAGAAAGATTTTTTTGCTACAGAAGGATAATCACATGCTAATCATATTTTATTTTATGAAGGAGGTGATCACAGCAAGGGTTATCTCCTGATACCCAGCATCAGGCTAATCTCATTATCTCCTGTTTTAACTTTGGAAACATACCCAACCAGACTGTTGTTACCCATCACGTTTGGTGGTGGTAATAATATGGAAAAACTTTTCAGCATCATCAGCTTTTGGGATTTGGCATCTCTCCCTTGGGTGGAACAATTTCAGCATGGGTGGACAGCCACTTTCCTGGCCCAGTGGTTCAGCTAGGACCAGGCAACAAGGGCACTTCTGATGCTTTGAAGACAAGAGGTGGAGATTGCACAGCTGGTGGAAGAGGAGCAAGAATGATCTTAAGACTCAACCTTCAGGTTTCCCCCTGCTTCCTTCCATAGGGAACAGCAACATAAACCATTCCCTCCCACCCACAAGGTCTCACTGACTGTGTAATAAAGTGCTTTCTTTTTCTTGTCAGATGTAATTAAAGCTGATGAAGTTCAGAAGTTGTTAGAGTGAAAGAACTGATGGGCAAACAAGTGGTATAGTTGAATGTCTCCTCATAAATGTGTATTTAATATCAAAAATACAGAGCAAGTACTAAAGCCAGTGATAGGGTTATGTTTCTTCTGCATCTTTGTTTGTAACATTTATAATGCTTTATGAGTTAATTGTAAATTTAATCCCAAATATTAATACTGCTGCCTGCTGTCCATATTTGTTTTCTTGGTGTCCTGGGGCAGAAAGTCCCTTTTCTAAAATGGTAGGAAATAATTTAATCTAATTGCACAAAGACTATTATGAACATATTGTAGAGCGTTCTATGTACACCAGCATGTTTAGGAATTTAGTTTTAATGATTGGTGCAGTAAGTTTAAATATGCGTAATAGACACTTTCTTTACTTTTCAGTGCTCTGAGGAATCCTTCATTAAAGCAGAAAAATAAACAGGATTTAGGATTTTGCATCTCAGTCAAGTGATGGGGGTCTGCTGTGTGCATCAGGAACGTGGTGTGGCTCTGGTGATCCCAGCCACGAGTCAGCTGTGCACCCAGGAGCTGGAGAGCCACATCATGGTTAACCTGAGAAGCTGTAGACCTGTGCTGCACTTACTTAGCAGTTTATGTATTTAGAGCTTTGCTTTTAGGCCTGTGCTGAGCTGCATGTAGGCCTTGTCCACAGGACAAGTGCTGCCAGCGAACTGTAATGATGGAGCCTGCAGGCAGCTCCAATTCGGTACTAGTGATTACATCACCCATGTGTCCTTGCCTTCATGTGAAAATGTGGCAACAAGTTCTCCTGTGAATGTCCATTTTGTTTGACAGTAGAAATGAATAATTTGATTTAATAAAATCCCATAAAATCTTAAAAGCCCAAAATAGAGCAGGGATCCATGCAGTGTACTGTGCATTGTTTGATCCGTCTGGTGCCATGCAGCTCAGGATTCCCAGCATCTGAAGAGGTCTAAAATCGTCTCTACTAGCCTCTCCTTGTTGATAGTATTAGCTCCAGTAAATGATATTTTAAGTGATACTCCAGAGAGTCTGAATGCCTTTCTTATTGGGATCCTAACGAACCAGAACCTCTTGGTGCAGAGCAATGGCATGCTAATTTGGATGGAGAAATGTAAACCCGAATGACACCAGGCTGCATTGCCGGTATGACTAGCGGAGGGTAAATGTATGGAGAAGAGTGCTACCCTAGATACTCCGAATGCCTACTATTATATTCCAGGTATTTATCTTAGGTTTTGTTGTTGTTTTTTTTATATACTGTGAGTTAATCTATTTGTGTTGTAGACTCTGTAGACATTGCCTGTTCTCAAGATAGATGGCCTGGTCCAGTATCTGAGAAACCTATGTATGAACTTTTGCATTCCTGGAAAGCCTTACTAACATGGAATTAGTACTCTAGAGACATAGTATCTGCTTGTGTGGGTGTGCAAGTGCTGGAGGATCAGGCTTCCGGTGTTAAGCAAACAGGACGAATTAACTGCAATCTGTCCAATCTTGTATTTAGAACTTCTGTACTGCTGTAGTGTTAAAGCTACTCTGAGTCTGTTAGTGATAATATTCTCTCCATGCTGGTAGGTACAGGTGTGAGCTATAGTAGCAGCTGAAATAGCTGTTGGCTTTGCATAGCATATAGCTTGTCTTCTAATGTTTTTTGTAAGATACATTTAGGAAAGCTATGGGATTTTTTTTCTTAGTGGTCTGCAATTTAAAACAAATATACTTACCAGTTTTGCACATGTGAACAGAAAATAGGGAGTGATGTGACCACCTGTAAAACATTGCAACGTTCACTTTTCTGTGAATTCGAGGCTGGGTATTGGCACCTAGAGGAGTGCAGAGTGCTTCTAGCAACACCATGGCTAAAGGACTGCATTTTCTTCTCTGATGTATTACTCAGTTAAATCAAATCCTCCTCACAGTTTGGCACTGGTTCGTGGATGCTGGGGTTGGTACATTGAGAGAAATGCAAGTGAACTCTTCAATGCTCAGTGCCTGCTTAAATGCTCCTCAGAGGACAGCCTGACTCATCAGGGCTAAGGATTTCAGAGGAGGCCACGAGTGTGTGCTTTTAAGAGCTGCATAGTAAGTTGGGTTGAATTCTGTTGCAAGATCCTTAATTTTCTGGAATGATGGAGGTTTCACAGCAGCTTCTCTTGAATAAAAAAAAAAATGTATTGAAAGTCAAAGCACAAATGCAATTGGTTCATTAGCATCTGTGTATTTTCCTCTTAAAACAATTTGTCAATCTTAATTTGTGTGCAGTGAATACCCACTTTTAGCAGCTTTTATCTGCCATTAATTTGTTAATATTCATGTCCTGCAGTCAAAACCCACAAATAGTGTGATTTTTGGAATAAATGTGTGTGTGTGGACTTCTGGAATTTTGAGTGTAAATGGATGTTTGGTTATTTGGTTAATATAAGATCATCTGGTGCTCTCATTGCAATTTCCTTGCAGCTGCAGACAATACCAAAAAGTACTTGACCAGTGAAAGTGTGTGCAATCTTTACGCTGTACTGTTGTTATACATAAGCAATAAATGCTTACTAGCATTTATTAGTAAATCCTTAGATGCTCAGCATAGTGTAGCAGCTTTATTTTAAAGGCAGCTTCAAGTGTAGTGCACTGTGAGTAGGAGGGAATGCTAATAAAGGCACCCGTGTGTAAGATTCACTCCTCTACTGTCGCGAGGTTTTCCTGGATTTTTATAAAAAGAAACTGTGAATTTGTCCTTTGTATATTCATCACAAATATAAAAAGCACATTCTGTTTTCAGAGCCAAAGCTGGTGGAAAGACTACCAAAGGGAAGTTCCCCTTGGGTTTTGGTAAAAGTTGGTGATGACTTCTGACGTGTAATGATCTATGTCTATGCATATTGTTTTATGGTATAGTAGGCTTTTCTTTTTCCTAACGGCAGAAAGTTTTTTGAATACTAAATTAAAACAAAAACAAACAAACAACCCAAGCACCCCTTTCTCTTCTCCCCTCCAGAAACCAGAACACCGCCACCAACACCATCTTTTTGTGGTGGTGTTCCAATGTCTTTGTCTTTTGGTCTTGGCTTTCACAGTTGCCAGTTTCAGCCTGGCTACCTGGGGTATTTACAGGGTGGCTGTAGGTGTCACCTCAAGTGCACGTAAATATACTTGTGGAGTGTGAAGCTAAAGCATGGAAATAAATAATTGCAGTGTTCCTTCATGTATATCTCCATTTCTCTATGCTACTTCTTCCTGAAATGATGTATGTCCTAAAACCAGCTGTTGATGTTGCCAGTTAAAGCCAGTTTAAGTGGCGCTTTAACTTCTCCATGTGCATTTGGTTTTGGTGGTTGGTTTTGCTTGGGTTTTGTCCACTTGGGTACTCATTGCATGAGACTCAGGCACCTTGCTTTAGCTGAAATTTCAATAAGTAAACGTATGTAAACAGATGGAGTGATGACAAATTTAATGAGCTAATGAGCAGCAGTGGTGTTTCCTTTTTGTTGGATAAGAATTATTCCTACTGAAAAAAACAAGAGTCACATGTTGCAAATGTGCTTATGCATATCTTTTTAAAGTAAACTTGGGCTGTTGGACAGCAAAAAACTGTTGTGTCTACCTGATCCTCCCCTTGAACATGAGATTTTGAAGAAGTCATCTGTTCTCTTTGCAGGAAAGTGGACCTTGAAGATGACAGTGTCTGGAAATTCTGCTTATTTTCCAGCAATCGAGAAATTGACTCTAGGCTTTGCCCTTGCCCAGGGACCAAGTGCTGAGGAGCAGGGTGATGCGGAGCCCAAATGCCCAATTGCCTCTTGAAGCCAAAGTAGGAAAGCATAAAAGCTTCCAGGGCTGGAAATGAGACTTTTTCAGAAAAGGATGGGTTTTTTTTCTCTGCCATTTGTGTCATGGAAACGTTTTTTATTTGATTTATCTTTGCAAAAAGATACTTCATTGTTAGAGCTGTATGATCTAAAGCTTTCAGCAGAATTATTTACTTGCAGAAAAATCATCCTTGATTGTTACATGAGCTGATGCACTTATTTACAGTTAACATGTCTCTCATCTTGAGCTGCTATGAGCTTATGAAAACCAATTAAACCCAATACCATTCTTACATAATAGAGTTCTTACAATATACTGCAGTTACTATGGCAAGATTTAAGAGGCATATTTGAATCAATTAATCCTAGAACTTTAGTAATATTTCAAGGAAACGTATGCATCATAAAGCTCTGTATGTGTTGATCTCTTACTCTTGGACACACGCTTTTCCTTTTTATGCCTGTTTTATTTTAACAGCCACTGCACGTGCTGTTGCTCAGCTACAAAACACTTGAAAAAGTTGTGTGACACAGGTATTCTGCGAGATGACTTTTGCTGTGATTTGTTTCTTGGATGCTGTGTTTCCATTAATTTTTTTTCTACAGGTTTGTATTACAGTAGTTGCATTTTTCTATGAAGGGCAACTGATGTACTGATCAGCCAAGCCCAGAGCAGTAATTAGACTGGGAGTGATCAAAGGGTGCCCTTCTAAATCCCAGCAACTTGAGGGGGTGAGCAAAACCAATGGTCTTTGTTTGCCTTGGTCTCCTATTAATTTTCACTCGTTTGATGCAGAGCAGCTGCTTTCCTGCCAATCCAGTGCCCTGCTTGAAAAAAATCTGTTTGGATGTCACAAATGCAATTTCAATGGGCTTAACAGAACAACTGTTCTTTAACTTAACCTTTCCCTTTTGCAAGGGACTCATGGGAAGAAGAAATTCCTTGAGCAATGGTGTCTTTAAAACCCTAAGAACACATCACAGTGAGAAAGGTTATCTGAAGCCAGTGAGAGGTGATTTAGTCTGATTCTTTCCCAAGTGACGGACACAAAGGTGTTATTTGAAGGGGGTGGGGGAAAAAGAGTGAATGACAGCCAGAAACTGATGAGAAGTTGCAGAGCTGGAATGGTAGTATTAACAGCCCATCATTAGTATTGTCAGCAGATAGACTTCTTTCTTAATGCACCCTGCTGACCTAGATGATCTCTTGAAGTCTATTTCAGACCTGGCGTTTTTATGCTTTCATGACAATACCTCAGTATTCTGCTAGTACTCAAAGTCCTGTTCCCTCTTCTTTCTCTGCCCTATATTGTCAAGTGGCTAGGGCAAAAATAAAAAGAGATGTTTTGTTCAAGTTCCTTGCTCTTAAAAGCAGTGGCTACCGCTGCACTCCGCAAGAAAAGGGAAGATAGGAGCATGTTTGTGCTCCTGTCCAGAGTAGACGGAGAGTGAGCTGGCATTAAAGGAGATCCTTACTGAGCAAGAAGGAAAAGGAAATGCCACCACCCTGCCACACCTTGCCAAGTGCTGCACAAGGAAATGATGGAGGAAATTTTACACACTGGAGGGGAAGATGGCATAAAAGTTGCAGAATGCCTTAGGATGAAGGGGAATAAAAGGAAAACAGCATCATACTGCAAAAAGCATGCTATGGCCATAGCGTTTCCTTCCCTTGACTAGTTGGTTGTGTCTTTGCCTGCCTGGTGAATGCTATTTTTATAGTTCCTTGCATGGGAGTGGGAAAAAGAAGGGTGGGAAGGGCTTCCCTAAGGGTTTAGTAAGGGATCTGAGCTACTACATACAAAAGTTTGAATTCTGATCCCTGTGGCCTTCTCTTTGGTTTTATGTGTACAGTTGGTAGATTGTAGTAGCAGTGAAAGGCTCTCCCCTTGCCTGGCTGTAAACTGAGCCGATGATTTGCCAACTAGGGCAAACTGGCTGTGCTTGCTTTCTTCTAGCACTGATGGAAGACCTGATATTTACTTCCAGATGTAATTCTTGAGAGACAGAGTAGCTGGAGTCAAATATTTCTGTCTGTAATAGTTTGCACTGAAAGTATATCCCAAATACACTAAAAGTTCTCAGTTACCTAAATACATGGAAACCCATGACATCTTTCCCAGAGATTTGCCACCATTTATAAGTGTGTATGTTTTCTGATGTATTTTTTGTGAATGCTAGAAATCTGGACACATTTTTTCCTACAAGATATCCATAGGCATTCATTTGCAAGAGTTTTTTTTGTTGTTATTCATGCCTTTGCATTACAGAATGGTCAAAAACGTGCTCAGCCCTGATTTGACTGGAGAGCTGCCCTGGTCTGTGCTGATGGGAGAACTGCATATTCCTCCAAGTATATAACAAACCTGTATCTCCTGCAGTGCCAGAAACTTCTGCTCTCCAGGCACTGTAAAGTCCCAGATAACTGATTTACAGTTGGTGGGTTTTTTTCTTTTTTCTGGGTTTTTTTTTTTTTTTCTTTTCCTTTCTTTTTTTCCTCCCCCCTCCTCGCCCTTCCGCTACTTGAGTGCAGATGTGGTAAAACCAGATTATTGCATTGTCAAATGCCCATAACAAGTGGGCTAACTGTAAATCCTTATGGCATGCCGACTGCCTTCAAATAGAACCAAATGGAAATGATCTCTGTTACCTCAAATGTTCTAACATAGGTTGTTTTAGTGGGCATAGTAGTTACCATTTTCAACACAGGAGTAATCTCTTTGAGTTTAATTTTTAAATTGTCAGACAATTATAAAGATGTTTGAATCAGGTAGCCATAATTCAACTTTCTTAACATGATATGAAGGCTTTTAAAAACATGTCTTTAAATAAAAAGAAACCCATTTGCATTAAAGTAAGGGAACATTTTCCCTTACTGCTTTTGTTCTGATCTCTTTTGAAGTGACAATGTCTGAGATCTATGTAAAGCTCAAGTGCTGTGTATGATTATAGGAGTGACATGATATTAAGTGGTTGACCTGCCTATTATAGAATTTGTAAGGCACAGAACTTTTTATTGCACAGTGATAAATATTCCACTATGGAGAACTGAAGCTGCTACTTCCCGTTTGAAATGGAGCCATTTTTAAGCCAGCCGTGATATGTTAAACACAGATATTCTTTGTTTTTTCATTAGAGAGAAATAAATCCTGATCTTTTTTTCCCCATCTGTTCATGGTACCAACCAGTATTTCAGAAAATGATCCTGTTCTATATTTGGATATATTAAAAATAGTTGAAAAAGTATAAGAAGAAATTGTTTTAGCTAAAGACTGCTTTAGTTAAATGTCTTATTCTCCTGAGTGTAAACAGGCATGTCTGTTAAGCATGTTTGTGGGGGTGAGGCCTTACACGTGACCTTTCAGTTCGTGCTACATGTTCTGTTACCAGACAACATAGTCAGAAGACCTGGATGAAATAGAAGCAATCAACATTATAAATCCTAACATTTTGAAAGGCGAGTCAAAGCCACTGGTTGTGATTTTTAGGAAGATTTTTTTTTTTTTTAAATAATAATAATATATGAATGAATATAAATGCTATCCTGTAGAACACTTCGACAAGTATGTTAAGACCAAAAGAGCCACTGGGCCAGCTGGGCACTGAAGCCCGCTGCTCATTCCTCTGGGAGAGGCAGCAGGTTCCTTTTTTGCAGGCCAAGTAGGGCAGCAACATGAAAGAGCAACTTTCAGATGTGGAGAATTTGAGACATGGGAAGGAGAGACCGGCTGTGAAATTACTGCAGTATGTGTTTTAGTGCACATTTATAAAGGCATCGAAGACTAAGTCATACAAAGCAGCATGAGTTTCTTTCCCGCTTCGTGATTTTAAAGTTCCATGGAGATCTGCTGAGTCTTTACAGTCACTGGCATACAGAGTAAAAGAAAGAGGAAATAATGAAAAGCAGGTGATTCTGTGCTAACTAAAAGCAGTCTTCCCTGGGGCAAATTACTTTCTCCTGGTGTTATTCTGGTAGAATCTCTTAGGATATGCTTTTGGAATTGTATAGCAGCATTTGAGGTCAAAGCATGGAAAAAAAATCACATTGTTTTTTCTGAATAACAAATCTCTGACAAGTCCTAACTATAGTGAAAGTTATTCCAAAATATGTAATGAAGATGAACACAGATTAGGGGGGTTCCTGATGTCTGTGGGTTGCACCTTTTAGACATGATTTATGTTGAAATTCCTGGAACTTTTGTATTCTGGATGTGAAATAAAAGCAAGTGGTAACAATTAATAACCAATTTGGTACTAGGGAACATATTTATTTTACCAGGGTATCCTTTGCATTTTCTTCCATCTTTTGAAAGTTCAGAGAAAGAAAACAGACATGCATAAAATTTAATGGAAAGGGTCATGGAAAACCTGGTGAAAATGTCTATAAAGGGCTCATTTATTTCTTATAATAATATCTCTGTATTTTTATACAATTTAAAACATGACCTCTCTTTCAATGGAGATGTCCTACTGCTTTTATTATATAATCTTATAATCCCACAGTGAGGTTGATTTAATGATTATTTGAAAATGTTACTATTCTATATCATAATTTTTTATGTTATCAGCCTGAATTTGGAATAGGTTAATTATGTATGAGTGAAGAATCCACTGATAAATAATGCAAATCATATTCACACCATTAAACATATAAGTAAACTAAAATTTTAGTTCAGTGTCTGAGTTGATGTCATGAATTCGGTATGTAATGGATTTGGGAAAAAAGTTACAGCAGCTCGGGAAAAAAAATCCACCTTCTGGCACTAAATCCGTGTACCCGTCCACATGATGGCAATGGGTAAAAGAAAACACCTGTGTGCTGTTAATCTTAGCTGTCTTTGTCAATTCTTTTATTATTTTATTATATTATAGTTTGCATTGAAGTGAAGGAATGTGAAATCTGTTGCTTTTGCGGGGCTGATTATTGCTTAGTTCATGTTTCCGGCACACATTCTCTCACCTGTCTGTATGCAGTGAAGGTGCCCCCTGCTGGTAAGCAGGGGATTCAAATAAGAGCCAAAGTCCAGGTAAGGGGGTTTATTTTTCTCCAAGGTTGGACTGCTAGTGAATTTTTCCTCTTGCCTTTGTAGTGCTGTGCTCAGTTCTCTTCCTAAAATCATCTGGGAATTGTATTTAACCCATTCCCTGCAGCATAAAGACCTAGAACATTGGTGTGGTTTATTCTGCTTCTTTGTGTGAGTTGGCAGTCATGAGTTTTGATGTCAGATCAGTTACCGAGTTGGGGAAAGCTTTCTGGTGACTGATCTGCATCCATGACCTGTAGCCTGTAATTGTGGGAACACTTTTGGAAGGAGTCCTATCTCAGCCCCCTTAAGTGCTGGAATTTCCCTCGGCAGGGCAATTTTCTTTAGTGGTTTTGGTTTTCTCCCCTTCTATCTCATATAAACAATTTGAAAATGAATGCAAGTCTTCAGTCCTAAAGGAGAAAGGTGTCTGCCTTGTTCAGATGTAACGTATTTTGTGGAGATAGTTGCTTCCTTTCTGTTGCACATTAGCCACCTACTATGAGCACAGCAATGGGAATCCATTGCTAATCCAAGTTATGAGTTGTTAATTAGAGCAGAAACTGTGGTGGTTCTTTGCCTCTGATGTACTTTGCAAATTCACTTTGTATAGATGTTGCATTCAGAATTGTTAGGAGCCCTTTTTTTATTGTGCCCCGATTTTTTTTTTTCCCGAAACATTAGAAGTGAACATTGTAGTCCAGTGAGAAGAAAAGATGTCAATGTTAACAGTGGATGTGAGTTCAACCATATTTTCATTTAATTTCCTTTTTGAAATAAATCAAAATAAATTACTGTGCCCTATAAGAATTAATGAAATGGTGTAATAATGTATCCTGTACTGTTGTGAATGCTGAAAGAGTTTCCTTTCTTGCTCACAAGGTCCATTCATGCAGCTCAGAGAAAGTAAAAGAAATTATTTATGTGTACCTTAAAAACTAAGTTTTCTTCTTCCCACAAAATGAGACTTTAACATTGGCTACAGTTGGTGTGAATCATAAAAGAAAAGGGAAACAAAAAAGTCCTTTGGAGCTTGGTTCAAGGGGGTCTTAACGCACTACAAGAGATCCACATGACATCTGCACATTTTTTCTGTAGGTTGGTGCTGGAAAGAGGAAAGAATTACTAGGAAATGTTGCCCTGTGATTTCTGTATTGAAGTGGCTGCATCTGTGCCACCTGTTGATGACATGATTGGAGCATTAGTTCTTGCTCTGCCTTAGCACTATTGATAACTCTGCTTAGCATCGCCACAGGGGAGGCTTTGTTGGAGGCTGCAGTCACTTTGCCTGAGCAATGGTGTACATTGGCTCTGCCATTCAACCTTTTTTTCTGACATTAGTGCATTTGAATGGGCCACCAGTGAAGCCATTCAGGGAGCCCGTGCAGCGGGGCTCCTGGGTGGCCCGGCTGAGCTTTGGCCCGGTAATGGACCCCGGCCACCGCCCAGGGAGCTCCATCAACTCTGTGACCAAAGGCAACTGAGACAAGGATGTCCCCTGCAAAACGTGCAGTGCCAGACAAAGGCGGACAGGGACCGAGCAAGCCCTTTCAAGGGGCCTGCTGCTCCTCTGCCCCTCACCCATCACCTGGGCATGGGGACCCAGTCCCCCTTACCACTCCAAGGGCTTAGCTGAGCTCCAGCTCTATTCACAGCAGGGTTTGCATTCCCTTACAATCGGTACACTTCTATAGCTGCAGGCTGCTTATAAATGTACATGTAACCCTCTTGTATACTATTCACCTATGTATACACATTGGTACGTACATGAAATGTAAGTAGCAGCTGTGTGAATTAAGTGCAGAATTGAAGCCCTCTCATCTGACTACTTGTGCCTATTATTTTGGTAAAGGTAGCAATCTTTTTCAAATTTTGACCAAAGATTGGTGAATTCACGATAGAAAGTGGCAGATACTGTGTTGTGTCACTCTCGCGAATAACTAGTATGTTCAACAATAAAATCCCCTTCTGTTGAAAGAGGATTTTCATTGCATCTTGCTGATGATTACAAAATATTTGTTTCAGTTTTTTTCTTTTGCTTCTGACTTACACCTGCTGGAACTAACAGCTGCTGTTTGCAGTCATTAAAACTACTCCTTTAGTCAGTTGGACTCCAGGTAATGAGAGTTTTTCTGCTTGCAGTTAAGCAAAAAAAGCCAGGGGGATTTATCAGCTCTGAGCTCTTTACTAGGCTACAGCTATGATGCACTGATTTGGATTGGTGGCTTGAAAGCTATTGGCTGGCTTGGAATATGGGTAGTATGCACGGCTACCCCTGTCCTTGCTTCTCTCTCTGTTCTCCCTGAAGTCCTTTGGGCAAGATATTATGGTTTCCCATGAAAGTTAGCAGAAAAGCTGTGAGAAAAAACCTGTGTGAGATCAGTTTTTAAATTTGTTCATTTAATGAACTGAAGGGATACACCTCTATTATTTATTTGTGTGGATCTTTGCTTTCAGCCTTGTGAAAATATCCCTCCAAAACAAGTATGGGTGATAAATGCCCCTGCAGCTAGGGGGAACCATGTATGTGTGGCTTTATATTTCCTGTGCCTCATTCCCCACTTACTTCAGGAAAACCCCTTGGTACTGAGTTATCTGGTTCCCAGAAAATGTGGGCTTGCTTTGTAATCAATCTCTCACAGAGTTAACCCTGCCTTTTCCAGATCGTGTCTCCTGTCTTCAGGATGCATGAGGGGTTTCTGCAGCAGAAGGTAATATGCCAAGCTCTCAGCTTCTTGTAAGTAGCAAGTTTCCAGTTTGATCAAAGGTGAAGGACAGAAGGGACTAATTTTCTCTCCTTTACATTCTAATACCTTACAGCAAATACCCTCTACCAGGGTTTTTGCTTAGTTTTGTGTTTTTACCAAAATTAAGACAAACCGGACCTAACCTCAGAGACCTCTGAGAGAAAACAAGAGATATGTGGATGTAGAGGTGGGGAGAAGATGCTAAAGCAGTAATAATTAGTTGAAAAATACTGTGGGCATCCCATCACTACACTTTATTAATTTTGAATGGACTGCGGTTTCAGGATTTTGAAACATGCAGTTGAAATCAGCAATATGGGCTGAAAATTATGCGTAAAGATGTGAAGCGCAAAGATGTCCTTTGGGAATGCTCAGGTTGGTTAAAAAAGATGAGGGGGAAAAGGAGACCAAAATAAGGAATGAGTGGGAGTGATGTATGACAGAGGACCAGACTTGCAATTGATGTGCTTGGAGAAGATTAGAAGATTAGTGAAAACCCAAATACATGCAGAGTGGCCTGTTTCTTTAACAAAAACCTGTTTCCTACAATACGCAACCATTCATGACTTTGCTTACATCTTACTGTCATTAAAGTTGTGATATTTTACTGCTTTTTCAGTAACCACACTCAGCATCAAGAGAGGCTTGGGAAGAATAAGTGGGAAGCCTTCCTCATGTTGGTATATTCTGATGGCTGCTAAGTTGATAAAGTAAAATGCTGTCAAATATCTCATGTTATTTTCTTAAATGCAAGCATAGAGAAACTGTAGGTGAGGACATGATTCTGTATGAGCAAACAGTATATATACAAGTTATTTTTATGACTGCAGATAAACTGGAAACTTCAAATGCAGAATAACTGAAAAGAGTAAAACATTGCATCTACCTGTTGCCTTTAGAATCAGATTTCAGCTGCAGCAGTAAATAAAATCATTAGTTTCCCTCACATGGCTACTGAAGCCTACAACAGCTCAGAACTAACTCCATCAGAGCAGTCTGGGCTTTGGGCAAAGCAAGCACATGGAATTTTTCGGCTAATGCTGAAAAAAAACGGTGTTGAGAGAAGCAATCAATGCAGTCTCTAGGGGGCAGCACATTACCACCTCCTGTGCCTGGCTGTAAAGCACTTCACACATCACCTTGGAAGAAAAATCTCTTCTCCTTCTAAGTCTTCAGAAAACTTGGGTTCGATTTCATAAGACTTCCTACACTGCGTACCTTGCATTTATTTCTATACACTGATTATAGGACTATGTTACTTAAATTCTCATGACTTTGCAAATATTACCAGTTTTGTGTGTACTCAGCAATATCAGTTTAATTCTCCTGTTATGCACTTGTCTTCTGTGGTTGCACCCTGGTATAAAATTTCATAATACTACCTTGATAAAAAATGGTTCTGATCATTTTTCACTCCCTTCATTACAGATTGTTTCCATTACTGTACAGGTTCCTGGCATGTGGGAAAGCAGTCCTTTAGAAAGGACGCTCTTTTCTTACTTCTAGCCAAGTGGTTTCTATATTGGCTGTTATGGGATCTCTTGTGCCCACATTTCTAGAATCCCAGTGGAGAAGCTTATCTGCTTGACACCCCATACACCTAGTTAGAATCAAATGGGTCTATGGCATTCCCAGTATATGTTTGTTCCTATGGTGTTATGAGTAATCTAGAACTGTGTGATAAATAAGGAAGAATCCAGGGGCTAATGTAAGTCAGGTTTCTTTTTTTTTTTTGTTGTTATTATCTGTCTTCAAACATGTGCTATAACTGAAAACGACCAGGAGGGTAGAGAAAAGAATTTCCCTTCATCCTTCAATATGCTCTATGGTAAAACATCCTGCTATAAAGTAGTAAACAGCACTCTCTTTATAGCTAGCAGATGGTTCTTCAGTTAATAGTTGTGGTTCTCAAAGCTGAAAATGAACACATGTGAGTGCCCTCTTTGATTAATAATTCATGTGCTCAATAGGATTAATTTTTTTTTTTTTCAGGAGAAAGTTTCAAGAGAAATTAAAAACTTTGCAAATTCCAGCAGAATTTGATGAACTGGTTTTAGCTGAATATAAATTTTAAGGTGCTAGGGAGCATTCACAGGAAGAGCAAGGAGAAAACTCCTGAATCTATCTGTAACTGGTAACCAAGACTCCTACCAAAACCAGATAAACCCACATTCAGATCTCCTTGTTGTTTGTTTCAGGCAAGAGGTTGCAACCTAGGTCTCCTTCGTCCTCGTAGAGTACTTTAACAAGCAGGCCAAAAAATATGTGCTTTGGAATAGAAATCTGTGCCCTGCTTGAGTTTTTGTGTACATTACTAAGTATTTTAAATACCTATTTGGCCTAGCAGAGACATTGGCAGTTCAGTCACAGTTTTGGGAGTAACCTGTGCTTCAGTCCCTGTTCTTGGATATTGAATTATTTGGATTTTTTAATATGAAGAAAGGTGCCTCCAGTTGGAATGACTGGAACGCCTGATGGATTCTTTGGGGGACTTCTTTAAGGGACTGCTTTTGTGAAACAGGTAAGTCTTAATTCTGAAGTTGTGCTCTGAATTACATAGGGAGAGACTGAATCCTCAGTGCAACTGTCCTCATAACTGCTGGAATAATACCTCAGACTCCTTTTCAGGCTTCTGGAACATTCTGAATTGTTGGATACGAAGCATGCATACAAATTTTAAAGCCTGTGCCAGTGCAAAGTGATAGGTATACAAATAAAGGCTTGATTTTTCAAACTGATACTGAATGAACTGTTTGCTCAGTCTTACTAGCAACTATAAACTTTATAGTTTATAAACTATAAGCTATAATAATATAGCTAAACTATATAAAAAAAAAATAACCCAAGATAAATGGAAGAGAAAATGCTGAAACTTGATTCATCATTTCTAGGCTGAGAGGGATGCTGTGAACTTCCTTGGGATGTTGGAAAGCTTTGATGGCTTTTGTGAGCTTGCGAAAGGCATACCACTTATTAATTGCTGTTGTCAGAAAGTAAGAAAGATGAGAGAGAAATGTAAGACACCGTCACTGCAAACAAATGGAAGACAAATCTTTGAATAGCATTTTATTAAACCTCTGGAGGTCAGGAGAACAGCGTCTAATTTAGGTGAATGATGTGACTTAGCAGAGTAAGGCCTTAATATTTATGTCCATCCTTTCTACAAGCTCAAACAACACTCAATAAGTTATTTTACAATGGATAATCTGGAAAACATGTAATAGCTCATGTTATCTAACAGTTAAGATACAGAGACTATTTGTGCCACCAGCTAAGATAGCTTCTGCATAATACTTAGCCATTCTGCTAGTCAGTACCACATATCTCAGGAGTGTCCAGATCCCCTTACTTATTCATCAAATCTGTTATTTTTCAATAGAGAAATCTGTATCTTTAAACTTCTGAGTATCTTCCTCCCTGGCTTCCTGAACACATTATTTTTTCCCTCTTGTCCATAGTAAGTTCATCTGAGTCACATTCCACATCAATTGTAAAATTGTTTCCAAGGTTAACTCTTGGATGCTGGAAATTGCCCAATACAGTTTTATTAAAGTATTGGCATGTGCAGCTCAGCTGTTGAACATTGCTGGCTAGAACTATGCTTTCCCTACCATTTTTGTATGAAACACAGAAGAAATTTTCTAGAATATGTATCTTCAGCATAACCATTTAATATGCTGTATTAAACTGAACATGGATTTCTGTTTTGTACAAGAGGAAAAGTCTATTTTTAGTATATGAAAGCTCCAGATATTTTTGTCAGAAAATGCGATGGACTCTATTATTCTCTTCTTTAAAAGATTGCACTTCCATACGAAAACAAATTTGAAAAGAATTAAAAAATGGTTCATAGAAAAAGTTTCTTCATTTTTTTGTTTTGCTGTGAATCCCTGTAAGAATATTCCTTTGGTTGTGAGGTTAAAAAAACAAAAAAATGAAGTGTGCTTTTGAAAGTGGATTTTGTCTGTGAGTACAAGTACTAAAATCACCCATTATTCAAGAGCCCTTTTTCAGTTGTGGAAATTTTCTGTTTCTTCTGGTCTGCTATAGCATCTATTATTCTGCTTTTAAGAACAAATTCTCTAAAGGCTATACTAAAACTATAAGTTTCAATATAGCTCTACAGAACAGCTGCAGGTCTCTTAACTTGGTCTCGACAACCATATTTGCCTAATCAGAATCTCATGATTATTAGCTAGTGTTATTCCAGGCCACTATGGGAGGCCCTTGAATATGAAAGGGGGGGAAAAAAAAAAGGCACATAACGATACCCCAGATATCCTCATATGTTTGGAATTATTTCAAGTGTGACTTACCCTAATTTTCCAAGGGTTTATAAAGCCTGATTTTTAGAATGGTATAATTCAGCCTTGTAATGATTTTACAAGTCATTACTAAATGAATCTTAACTTCAGCTCCACCCTCCTGTAGTTTTTGTCTGACAATAAGTGCTGATCTCTGCTTCAGAGGAAGGTTCAATGCGTGTAGATTTACTTAGAATTGGCAACATGAAATCCTGTGTTTAAATGCAACAATGAAGTGGGGACTAACATGATACAAAAAAGCCTTTTATAAATCTAGGCCATGACATCTCTTTGTTGCCCCAAAACAATCTTGAGTACAGAACTGTTTTTATCTAGGGGTAATTTTTACACATACGGTCTATGGTTATAAATCAAGACTTCATCTTTAAGAGCATGTTGAGAGGGAACTTAGCATTTTGGGAGCAGGCATACAGTAAAGAAGGTGTTTGTAGAACATGTCAGAGAAAAGAAGGATGTATAAGGGGTGAAAAGCTAGACTAACAGAGTAAGAGAAGCATGAAAATAGGCCTAGACAGGGTTTGTCAAGAGGGACAGTCGTTATTGCAGGTAATTTGGGTAGGTAGGTATCTCCTAGAGGAAAAGTTTATGATGCCAGGTTCAGTCGCAGTGGGAAATCAGAGCAAGCAGGGTAAACCAAAAGTAGTAATCTTGGTTAAAGTAGGAAGGCAACAAATAAACTTGTTACTGGATTAGCAGCTTTTCAAACACTAAATACCACTACACATGAGACAAAAATCCTTCTGAATGCTACACAGCCATTAATGGCAAACGTTTTTGCAAAGAAACCCAGAAACTGCTGCTTTGTGTAATCCAGAGATGATGGTTGTAATAAGCAGCCTGCCAGTAGGGAGAGCCTCAGAAAATGAACATAAATGGTTCAGACATGTAAGCGTGGCAGTTGCAGGGTTTTTCAGTGTGAGACTTTGCTAACCTGGCTAGTTTAGTTCCAGCTTGGCCCTGGCTCACAGTAACACCATGACCCAGATTTGAGATGCGCAAGTCGTTGAAAGTCGTATTTAGTGTTGCCTGCTTCGTATCAAAGAGCTTTATTTTAAGCAGGGTGTTGGTTGCCTTCCCCTCCATGCTCATATGTCTCCTTCTGAGAAGCTGTAACAATGGTTGCTGCTGGAAGCCCTGTTACCCAACAGCACTCCTGTGAGAGGCATCTGACAGAAGAAACAGTCAGCAAAAGGTAAGCCCAGTGTGCCCACAGCTTTGAGCTCAGGGAAAGGTGTGCTAAAACAGTTAGAGGGGGTACAGAAGGAACTGGCACTTCATGTTTCAGTGGAGAGGTAAGAGTGCCTTTGCATCAGGTATAAAGCCGTGCCTGAATTCAGAATTGCCAATTGGTCACAACCAACATAAAGCCAAAATCCAGGGCCCATCACAGGCTTCAGATGAGCTTCCAATAGGAGGCATCAGAAGAATTTTGCTTTGGGTGCCCTTGACCCTTGCTCAGCAGCACACCTACATGCACATGGCTGAGTCGGCACTCCTGGCTCATCAGTCTAACACATGTCATTTGCCCTGCAGCAAGACAAAATCTCTCAGAAAAAGGCCATGACATCAAGTGCTATAAAGGCAAACAGGACTTACAGAAAGCTTGGCTTCTGGCTTCTGCCATACCCATACTGGCAGCTCCTGTCACACTCACAGGCATGAGGACAGCAACATGGAGCTGACTGGGGGAGAGCAACAGGTCCTCCTGTCACTCCTGCTGTCTTATTGGCAATGAAGTCATAGCCTAATGACTCCTTCAGCAGGCCACTTTTAGGCTGGGGGACAGGCTTACACAGCCCCCTTGTAAGTGTGCAGCAAGGAACTTCTAGCAAGCTTTGTGGCACTGTCATCATGTAACAAAAGAAAGTTGATATATTTTATTCACAAAATGTCCTGCGGTGGTTTGGAGATGACTGACATTTGGAGTTGATGTTGTGGCAAGCTTTATCTTCACTCTAGCCTTTTGTTTGTGGTAGTATTTCCTTATATGACGGTCTCTGGGTGTAAAGAAGGACAAAGATCAGTACTTCTCCAGGAAACCCAAATTCAGAGCTCTCCCATCCCTCTGAAAGCCTCTGTTTGGGAGTGATGGCTGAAATGGGCTGGTGGGCTAGGGACGTGCCATCTGTCCCACTCAGCTGCTTCTAAAAATTCCAAGGAGCTTTTCCAAGTTGCAAAATAAAGCTGTAAAACCGTGAGAACAGAACTTTAGTAATTCGGTCAGGAGAAGCTCAAGCAGGCTTGCTGGTTCCAGGGACGAGGGAGCCACTGTAACCAAATTCTGCTGTTCAGAGTTTGGGGAGGAAAACAAGTGAGGCGCCAAAGCTCCTTTGGGACAAAGAGCATGGGTAGATTTGGCATGCCACCGCCTCGCTGTGCTGTGCTGTGCAGGAGCGCTGTGAAAGGTGGGGCAGCAGAGCAGCGCCAGCAGACCACATCCTCGGGAGCAGCATGAGGTCAGAAGCACCTGGAGGGGGACAGGGTCAGGAGCATTGCTAGGTACACTACCAGGGCCTGTTGTGAGGGGTTGGTATACGGTTTTTCTTTTCCTTCTTTTCCAGTTAAAGAGAGTCTGTTTAACCCTGCATGTCCCCCTGCTTGCTTGAGAGTGGAGGTGGATTGTCCAGAACCCAAATGGTCTATGTCAGGATGATACTTGATGGATGTTCCCTGTTTCCTCAGTTGCACTCTGCCCCTGCAACTGCTCGTGGGTTTGTAAATCTAGTGAGATTTGGAACGAAAGAAGACTTTTTGAGTCACCTCCTGCAGGAGTGGGCTGAGTTGAGCCTGCAAGGCACAGGAGGAGCAACATGTGGCACCACTGCTATGTGTCCAGCAGTGGCCTTTGATGGCCTTCGTGTGCCAGGTTTCCGTGGAAAGAAGAGCAAGGTGGGCATTTTTTTAAGTGTTTTATTGATTTAGAAATTGAACCTGGCCCCTGTGGCTGCCAGGCAGTGGTGCCAGAAGAATTACACAGGAAACTGCATCACTCCATTGAAACACATCCTGAAATAGCTTTGGTCCTCCTGCCAGCACACTAAATATCTACTGTGAAGCCAGCACAGGAGAGATTTGTTCCACCTGCATTACCCTTAGAGGGTGAAAAAGTCTGGATTTCCTCTCTGATTTACTGCTCTGCAGTAGTGACAGGAGATGTTTTGCTCATGCTACCCTCTTTGATCTGTTCTGAGTAATTTGGTGCTGCCTGCTGAATCACAGTATAAAATTCTTTTTTATGAGTAGAACCCTAAATTTTTCCATCTCTTTATTTGATTCAACTTGTTGAACTGTTGTTGAATTTGTACTACGTAAACATCTATCTGTGGGACTCAAATCTGACAGAAGAGACGCCAATTAGGGTAAGAACAAAAACCATACTTGAGAATTCTTGAAGGACACTCAACTATATTTAATATCCATTGTGGGCAGGGAAGCTTCTATAAGGTGTCTGTTCCCTGACATTGGGAGTGTATTTACCATTAAATCATAATTGGAATAAGAGATTGCATTTTATTATCCAGCACTGTTAAAATGTAGAAAGGTTTTATTTCTACTACAGGTCAGAAAGGTGTAAGAGTAGGTTATACATATTTGAACATTTATATCTTGAAATCAGTAGGTGATGAGTATATTTTAAATACTTTTTTTCTGAATGATAGATTGAAGCCAAATGCTATTATACTAGGTTCATCTGTATTCACAAAAGGGCTGTATGTTTACTTGAAGCTTTGAATTTGCATGGCATATATCCTATGCTGTCATATAGAAGAAATATTGCCATTTTAGAATTCAACTTCTGTAACCTTTGGCAACATGTAGTATCAATGGCTCTTTGTTGTTTAAAAAAAGTAAAACTGTAAGCTATCCACAAGGATATGCAGGGCATTGCTATAGCAACACAACCTCCCTTCCAGCACCAAGAGAGAAGTCATGAATAAAAGATAGGGTTCTAAAGACAACAAAATAGAAAAGGTTGTTTCAACCCTTCTAATACCTGACATTTGCAGTTATTTTGTTAAATGCAAACCGAAAAAAAAAAAATATGTTGGGAAAGGGCATGCCTTTGCTGCAAGTGTGCCTTTATTTATTGGGAATGTTTCCAAGCAGATACACACTTTTTACATTTATCAGTTTAGAGAAGCGGAATAGAAATCAACAGCAGAAGCTGATAGCATGCAATTTCTTAAAAGGTAAAATAATCTTAACTATCTATCTGGCAAAACAAAAAAAGCCCAGTGGATGCTTGCTGTCCAAATTGACACAATGAAAATATAATGCTGGAAAAACACCTCCCATTTTCTGGTTTATGCATAAAGTAAAAAAAGAAAAAAGAAATTGTCCAGAAAGGGAAAGATTCTCAACCTCAACAAATACGTGTTTTCCTTCAGCTGTATAGAGATTATAATGAAAGCAAAGCTCAATCTCATTTTCCTCTGTGCCCTACTCCACTTTCTAGTCCTTAGTAGTTTCTGTGGAAAGGTCTTAATTAATGAATTAGCTGTGAGGCATAAGAACAGCAGTATGGTTTGAAAGGTTCTTTTTAAAAATGCATGTTGTTACTGCATTTGAATTCTGATTACATCTAGGGAGGACTGCAAGACCATTTCCTGGCTACAGTCTTGCTTACTAAAAGGTTGGTTTTAAAAACACTATTGCTTTAGAAACAAATGTATTATTCATAAAGCACTGTATTTGAAAAGTAGAGGGAGATGTATTTCATTTCTTATTTCATTTACTCGTTCAAATAATTTGCTGTGAGAATCTGCACTTGAATTTATTCTATTTGAAATTATAACATTGTGATAGCTGACTGTAGGTTATGCTGTCAAATTTTCATTCAGTGACTGTAAATGTGGTGTAGGCAGCTGTGTGAGTCAGTAGTAGTTTTAAAGCCCCCTTCATCTGTCAGTCCTATAGTTTGGCTTCAAAGGAGGGAAATCCACTTCCTTCAAGTCAGAAGTTTTTTTATATTTGGGGATACACTTTGCTTGTAATTAGATACTTGCCTCCAAGTACAAGCGCACTTGGAGCTGAACAAGTATGGAGAAAGGCTGCCAAACAACATCGCTCCTCACTGTTAGCTAAAAAGTTGATAATAATGATCTTTTTTCTTTTTCTTCTTAATTTTTCCCCTCATTCCAGTCCAGTCACTTTCCTTCACTTTGAGGTACAGCAAGCAGATGAGATCTTATCCTCCAGAATCCTGAGAAATGCTTTTTTAGCAATTTACAGCGTTTAAATATGGTATGAATTGTCTTTGGGCTCGCCAAAAAAAAAAACACCCCTTTTCCGGGGAGCTTGTTACTTTGGCAAGATAAACCTCCTTTTGTGTCTGTGCTGCTGCAGAGCTGCTGGTCATTGCTGTTTCTCAAAATCACCTTTATTCTGTCTGGTAGTTCTGCAAGTGTGTCACCCATGTTGGCACTGAAAACCTTCCCTTGGGAAAACTCATGGCTATTTCACAGCCTTGGACACAGGAGAGCTGAAATTATTCTTGAAGACTTGTAGCTTAGTGGTAATAAGCGATGTTGAGCTTTTCAGGTGGGGTTTGGATTGGCAGGGTTCTCATTAGTGTCTTCAGTTGTTATGTTAGCAATACAGTCATCAGAGTGATGTGTGGTGCTGCTTGGATCACGCATTAGACAACCGCCAATAAACGGCCTTCTCTAGAATAGACACCTTCTCTGAAATCCCATTGACTTTTATTTCCCACAGTTTTGACATTTACTGACTCTGGTCACTGACTGGTGTTTTGTTTCTTTTATCAGTGACAGCAGGAAACAGATAACATGAGCAAAGTTCAGTTCTCTGTCTCCCTTCAAAATTCTGGTTTGGTGCAAGAGACTTGCTTTAGGGCAAGCTGGAATGGAAAAAAGATATATCTGTATTTAATAATTTAGGAAATATTCAGCCAATAAATTTGTTTGAGATTAGACATCTCAGGACATTTTCTGTTCTCATAAAACTTCTAAAAGATGTTATTTTCCCAAAGAAATATCTCCCTATTTTCTATCACAGAGGACATTCCCCTACACTATTGAAATTTTTCTAAATGAAGAGAGGCACCTCCCATCTAAATCTGGTCAGCAATACTGTTATGTGACAGTATTACCCTGGAAGATGATGGGAAGAGGAAAGGCAAAATATCACTGGCAGGGCTGGGGGAGGGATTAAAATCTACATGTTAGCATATTATTCTGATCAGCAAAATTGTACCGTACCAGTGTCACAAGTAGTTAGTAGCATGTTCCTATGGCAGTTGTTAAGAGTATTTTAATAACCTTTCTAATGTAATTTCATAATGACTCCTTTTTCTGGCCCTTCAGGTGATGGGCATGTTCAGACAAAGAGCAATCATTTCACCTTCTGTTTACCACTTTGAGCAATGGCTATATAAAAGGAAGAAATATGTTCAAGGAGGGTATCCACATTTATCCTCTAGCAACCAATCTTGTGGCATTTGCTGTTTAGGATTTAGTTATGATTTTGTTTATGAAGACTACAATTCTATTAACAAAATAACGGTCCTGTTATTATATTTTTGTGGGTGCTTTGGATGGCTTAGTTTCATAGTAAATGACAACAATGAAGTGGTTCCCAGATTTCGTTTTGGAGAAGAAAAGCTTTTTTGTCTAAATGTAGGTAAATCCAGTTTCTCAAGCTTTTGCATTTCTGGAAAACAGGACTTCTTATAGACTAAGGCAGAATTTTCTTGCAAGTACCTCTTGGTAGAACAATTGGCAGAGTAAGATTGAGAAGGCTTCATTAATGCCTTGCTAGCACTCCTTTAAAAGAACCTCCTCTCCTCATCAATACTTTTTTATATAATTGAAGATTAAATATTTTTAAACTGTACAAAATACAGCAAACACCTGTTAGCTTCTCTGAGTAGACGTATATTCAGCAGCAAAAAATCTTTCATTCTAATGTTTATAGTTAGAAAACATCTTTTCAGAGTTCTTCAAATACACATCCCACTGATTACACTGTGAGATAATTACATACAAGAATAATATGGCAGAGTGTTGTCCTTGAAAACCTCATGATGTTGGCAAAAAAAAGAGTGCAGGTGATTGACAGCTACCTGGAGAACTTATCTGGCTTCTGTCTCAACTGAAACCTGGGTCTGTATTTGTAAAAAGCACTTTCAGCATTGTGTTTTCGACCATTTCACTGATCCTAAGGTGGCTAAATATTAATCAGAGGACATATTTTTATAAATGTCTGTAAGAATTCCATGAAACCACAAACAAAGTTTAGTGGTGAAATTGTAAAACAAAGTTTGCAAGATAAACAGGGTTTCCTCTCTTCCCTCATGGCCCCATGTTTCCCTGGTTGCTGTGCATGACAACTGCCTCTGTTACAGCTGAGTAGTCCAGCATGGCAGAGATGGGAGGAGAAAAAAGACACTCACTTTTATTTCATTTTTGAAAACACACTATTGAACAGAACAAATGCAAAACCAGATATACCAGTACAGTAAGATATCTACTCTTTTCTCTGAACTGCAAGTAGGCATAGAGATCTCTAAGCCAGTAGGCTTCCTATTCTTATTTTTAGACCATGCCGTGCAACACTGTGCTTGGATATAACAGGCACTGAGGTATCAGGGGAAAAAAACCCCATATATACCCTGAGTACCATTTAATGAGAGCAATAGGTGTAAAATTAGCTGAAGTTGTTTCAGACAGAGGTTACGTCCCAGGCACGAATGCTATGTGAATGCAGTGCAATGAATCAAGAGGGGAAGGAAAAAGGAGGGAAGCCAGGTAGATGCATAGAAGAATATACATGGAAATGAAGGAAGAGGAAATGGAATCTAGAAATCAATAGGGCAAGGTGGGGAGGGAAGGAGAAAAAATGTATTAATTTTTGAAAGGGCATATGAAAAATGAAATATTTTGTTATATTTAGTTTGTTGCAAAAATATGTTTACATGTAGTTGAAATTCTTTTCAATATTGTCTGTGCATAGATTTATGAATGCTTACCTATGCCTTAATTGACTAAATTTGATTTCTCTGTAGTTCTTGCACAAGATGCAGTATTTTTTTATATTTTAAGTGTATTTGAAAGAAAAATATTGCTTTTCTAGAGAAAAGGGGTCTTTGGTTGCAATCCATGTAATTACAGGATGGAAAGTTCCTCTTGGCAGTGGCATTGCCATTCTTCAGTTCATATCATTTAAATTTCAGGCAGTCCTGGAAATTGTTGCTGGTTTCATACTGACTTAAGAAAGTAAAAGCCATGAACATAGTCTTCAGTCACCTTTATTTATCCTTGTCGTGGTTTAAGCCATAAACCAGCCACGCAGTTTGTTCACTCACTTCCCCCTTTTAATTCCCTCTACTCCTGGAGGGATGGGAAGAAGAGTCAAAAGAATGCAACTCCCACAGGTTGAGATAAGAACAGTTTAATAACTAAGGTATAACACAAACCACTACTGCTAC